>JAECUM010093326.1:0-91784 GCA_016617855.1 Megalonaias nervosa
TATATAATGTGTGTGTGTGTGTGTGTCTGTGTGTCTGAATTAGAACAGACGCAAATCAGTCATAGTTTCTTATGTTGGTGATATATGGAAATTTTGCAAACGATTTGTGAAAGTTAACCTGGATAAGATTAAATAAGCATCTAGAGTTGAAAAGGTTAGATTACAAAAGAAGAAAAAGAAACTAGAGCTATGCGGTTATAGAGTAAAATACATTTCAGTTTTACAAAGCAAACCTAACAAAACTTAGATTTAAACGCACTGAGAAACCAAAAATAAAGGCTCATAAATCTGTTGATAATCCTAAATCTAAGCTGTAAGCTTCCTATACATACAATGGAATGAAAATACCAGCTTCAACACCCTTGAAATTACACTTCTGAAAGACGAAAATATAATTTCAGGTTGAAAAAGATCAATAAATATGGAATGTTTTTTGGTGAAAGAGACTGTTAGGAAGATAATTTGGGATTTTCTGATTTTCGGCACAGCGATACAAGTAGGTTATATACTATAGAGGCAATTAGACTAAATGGTAGCAAACCAAGCCTGATCCGATGTTAAGATTCGAACACGCACACTTTCGGTCCCGGGCTCAGCATGTTAACGACTCTAGCACTTCTCTCCTTCAATCATCTCTTACGAGGTACGAGAGGGCGCATTGGGCATGTTCTACATCCTCAGACCCACAGGGGTGTAAGAAAGACGTATAAAGGAACGCATATAATTTTAAAGTGATAGAAGATATCATGACGACCGTTTCCAGTGGATGCGAGTGTAGAAGCAAGTCTTATAGGTTTCCCAGGAAAAGCAACGCGATTAGTCATCCCTCTTAATTGTGAGTGCTTGGGGCAATTTGTACTGAAATTTAATGACTATACTTTCAAAGAAAAGCTGATGTTCAGCAAAGTGTTAAAAGCTGACGAGTTAATGATCTTTGCCGTAAGTGATTTCGGCAATTCTGATAATGTAACATGAAGAATTATAAACGATGAATTTTGTCTGATAGTTACCGAATACACATGATACAAGTCAACAGAGAATTCAACCAGGACGAGAATAAACAGCCCCGAGTAAAGGTAGTAATCAAGAGCTAAACAAAGACTTTTATTTGAGGAAAGAAAAACAGAGAAAGATACTCTGGAAAATCTTACAGCAAAACAGCAAATTTAAAATTGCTGCAACAAAAGAATATAAATACAAAAGAAAATCTTTAACTCTCGGTTGTGTACATTTCTCCTAGCAACCAATCAACAACGATTTTAAACGAGTGTCATTTTCATATCACGTGATAACTCTCCATTACCGTATTGATATTTCTCAGCGCTCAGTCCAATAAAGACTGCATTCACACACATTTATTGTCCTTTTGCTTTCACAAGTAATAATATTAACATTGCTTTGCTTAATAAAGCAAAATGCTTCACAGGTATATGTTGAACAACCCGAGATGTATAAAATCGAAAATATAGAATACATAATAAATAAACGAAAGGAAGAAATAAGGTCGTTAAAACAGGAATTACGCAATCGATTAGGAAAGGAAAGCAAATTTAAAAGTGTTTCAAGTACGTTGTAGTGAATGATTTAGTAGATGTATAAAAATGGAACAACGAAAGGTGTTGTTCGGTGTATATACAAGCTACATTATATGGTATCTTGTATACGGTGCGATTCATTGAATGAAACTGCCGACAGAATATGTTGTGCCGGTGATTCACAGTGCTGCATTGACTGATGACACGGGAGTTTCAGTTTAGTTCCGGTGTAACGTCGCAAAATGACTAAACCTTAGAAAAATGATATTTAAGGAGAATAATTACCGAGGGTGGGCGGGTATGCTTTCTACGACAAAGGGGTCCGTTTTCTGCTTAGAAACGTGACCCTTCCTCATTGACCAATAATATTGCCACCCCCATCACGTCGTTTTAAACTGACTCCCAGTAGGATATTGGCACCCTTAAAGATTTTACTTTCTTTATACAGATATTGTAATATTATTGTTTTATATGCTATTTATTATATGTTTGGTTCTTTGTTTTCTCCAGTTTACACCATTTTTCATTTAGTATTGGCTAGCAATTAGTGTTTTTGGCGCTATGAATGCTCAAAGCACCTCGGTACACGTGTACGATAATGCGGCACACTGACTCCCAATTCCTACAAACAACAAACTAGATTCCTTTCTTACAGAATGTGGCAGAATGTCGATTTGAGCCGATATCTCGCAGAAACGAACGGCTCTAGTAGCCCTCGACCAACGGAGGTTTAACGAGCCCGGAATAAGGAACCATGTGAATATTATTAAAAAAGTGTACAATTACTATAGTTTTAGACTTAAAAGTGAGACCATGCACAATAAAAACCAGTTGATAAAGCAGTTTATTATCAACCATCTCAGCCGTATATACACGTACATAAGACTGCTGATTTCTGTTTGGGTCGTAATATTGTGCTGACGGATCTGAGAGTCTGCATTAATTAATGTTACAATATCGCATCACGATCTTGTACATATTTTGAGCTCTCGACCTTCCATAGAATAAAGGAATACTGCTTTTCTTCGAGGCTATGCTTAACAAAATACTAGTAACAATCAGTCATGCCTGACCAACTGTGGACTGAATCGACAATGGACTGATTAGACATGGCCTTAAGGTTCTAGCAGGGAATCCCAGGATAAAACCTGACCCTATTAATAACAAAATGTATGCCCCCGAAACGTTTTCAAATAACGTGGGAACCAATAAAGGTCACGCTCCATCGCTTTGCATTTTGGAATGCTTCTTACATTTTCCTAGGTTAGATTCAACCTGTCTAAACATTTGCACATTATCAGTCATAAAGATTGCAATTGTTTGTCTTACAATACTATGGTAGGATTTAAAATAAAATAAAATATAGCTCAGTGTCCTAAAAAACAGTTTCCATCTCCTCTAATAAGAACCGTCTTGACTTGTGCCACGTTTATTCTCACGTCACGAGAAGTGTCCATCTGTACGTCATAACTCTTGACATCTTGTGTGAAGTGCTTGCAATTAATCGACTGCCATTCCTTATCAACTTAATGAAATTTAATATCGCCACTTCTTTTTCCACGCTTTTCAAACATAGCATCATCTTCAGTCGGTTATATATGTTTCCTTTTCTTTATGGGAAGAAATTCTTCAGTGTCTTTCTTTTTTAGATGATTGTTTTCAGCTTCTTAGTCCTCTTTGCTATTCAAAGGAATTTTTAAAGTCTCGACAGGCCTCATTTTCAATGGAACCTTCGCCAGCTGTTCTTTATCTTTTTACGAGTATATGCGCTTAAAATAAGTAACAGAAAAGAGTGAAAAGCAATAAGCTTTGTAAAATTCAACAATTAATCTATTTCCCAAGAATACAAAGTGAAAATGAAAAAGAAGAACTTCCGGTATTGCGAACTAAAACCTAAAATAATCAGAGAAGTTGTAATAATTTAAAGTCCTTATTAAAATTCAGTAGAAGTCCAAATTAAATCATAAAACTAAATGTGATGATATGTATGTGGTAGCTTGTAGAGTGTTGATGTGCCAAAAGTCTTTTGTTGAATCACAGTAAAATAATTTCAGGTTTGAATTCACTATAAATTCCAGTGAATGTCTCTATCCAAGAATTTTGTCAGAGTATTTTTGTGTTTCCTGAGAAATTAATCACTTGAATAAAATAATTTGAAGAAATAGATTCCAGCCCAAAGTTACTGGTCACAACATAAATAGAACTTGATTATGCCAGATCTATAAAGCACGAATGAATTTTTCCTTCAGTGACAATATTTTATAGTCGTCTGCTTGACTACAGATCATAATTAGAAATTTCTACAAAAACCTATTACCTAATGGAAAATAACCTTTGAGAATGATCCTGAGATTTGCAAAATAAACATATTAGTTATTATTAAAAACGTATTAATAAAATTAAAATATAGAACCTGGAATATGTCAGGTAGACCAGGTAAATACCAATAATCTTGACCTAGACCCAAATAAACATATTTACTTCTATTAATAATGATCCCGATATTAAGCCCATACACATATAGAATATTTCAGCTATGTAGTAGTTGTTTACAGAATAAAATTTTTTAAAAAATCGTTCGGGTCAAGCAGAAATGAAATCAGATTTGGACAAGGTCAAGTCCAACGTACAATGTTACATTACAATAGCATGTAATGAAATATGTAAAATAAAATAGAAACTAACTGTCACTTTGTGTGAGAAAATTTGCTAACACTTCCTGCCTCATGTTTAAAAATGCCTTCTGATAGAATTCGTAATTCAAAGTACTTTTAGTAATGTCAATACGTGTTAAATAATATTACGACTTTAGACCGATTCTGAAACAAAGAAACTACCTGTCCGGGAATTAGCTGTTGCGTTACGGTCGAATTCGCGGTTACTTCAAAGAGAACCTTGCCACGGTGGTGAGAAACTGTTTGTTTTGCAATCAGCAGTGATGTCACCAGTCGGTTAAAGGTTAGAGACCGGAAACCCGACAATATAACATATCAGTGCTACTATTCCTGACAGTTTTCAAAGAGACTACCGGTATTCAATCAGAACTAAGATAGTCAAATTTTGGGCGGGTTTCTCACGCAGCCAGAAATTATTCTGTTACATTCATTGGGAAAGAATCAGTGCACATTTGGACGTGGAAAGAGTTGGGAGACATTAGACTGCACTCTGAGAGCAAATTAGGCACTCGTAAAAGAGCGGGAAGGAGTTCTAGGAACTTAGGACGAGATTTGGATCAAAATCTTTTGATGTAAAATATCTTCGAGCGAATCTGTCTCACTTTCCTAACTAGGTGTCGTAAGATTCATATGTTATTATGTGCATTTAATAGTAGTTAGCTTAAAGGGGGTACCTAAGCAAAACCCCTATTTTGTTTTAGGACGAAAGCATGATCACCCTCCCCCCGGACACCCCCTTCCATGTTAGTCTAAACAAAATATGAAAACAACTTTTTTGAGGCAACAGCGTCGATTTCACTATTTTCATTACTTATTACCTGTCAAGGACCTATTACTGAAATCATCATCGTCGTCTTACAAAATAGGGTTGGCTTAGATACGCCCCCTTTAAGCTAACTACTGCGGTTTTGCAATATATATTTTTATTTCACACAAAATTACCATTCCTAACATTCACACAAAATTTCACTCCGCTATTAACAATTATCTGGAATTTACAGGTCACATGTCTGACCGCAATTAATAACTCGCTGAGATTTTACAAAAAAATCGATAATTTACACAACCACCTGTTGAGATATTTTT
The DNA here is from genome assembly GCA_016617855.1 of Megalonaias nervosa. Lineage (NCBI taxonomy): Eukaryota > Metazoa > Mollusca > Bivalvia > Unionida > Unionidae > Megalonaias > Megalonaias nervosa. Next base: position 5,297 of record JAECUM010093326.1, read on the forward strand.
AGAGTCTCAGATTTCGCTACTATATAATTCTCATCGTCATGACAAAACAAGTATAGATTAACCTTACCGCTGATAGGAGATCCATGTTCTACCATTTTGATAAAATTCCATGTGAGACTATGGATTTATCGACATAACACTTTTTAAATTGTGTGAGTGTGTGTGATTATGATTTTTAACGTAGCTTTAACAATTTTTCAGTCATATTGCTACGATGTCTGCAGTGTGGCAGTTTATAGTGATGTCTAGCACTGGGGCATCATGCCGCAGACATGTAGCATGATGTCCCACCCAGTCACATTATCCTGACACCAGGCCGACCAGTCCTCACTGGACTCACTGTTAATCGCTTGGCGCTCTTAATGCTGAGCGCCAAGCGAGGCAGCTGTTAGTACCATTTTTGTAAGTCTTTGGTATGACTCGGCCGAGGATCGAACCCACGACCTTCCGCAACCGAGGCGGACGCTCTAACCACTAGGCCACCGGAGCGGTTTTACTTTTTAAATTCATCATCCACTGTGATTTTAGTGTATTTGTCTTGTGATATTGGATTGTAAAGATTATCAACAGCATTAGAAAGTGAGTCTGTAACCCAGGTAAGCTTATTAAAATAATCAGAATTTTCTGTGCGAATCAGAGACAGTTTTATCTTATTTCTGTTTTTTGAAATACGTGCTGTACTTTTCATTGTCAAGCATAATCTAATATGCTTACCTCAGAAAAGAATCCTTTTCATCTTTGACGTTGTATCGTCCACTGTAATATGTTCCATTATTTTTGAAATTCACACAAAATTTACTGAGTATCGTTTTTCGTATTTCGCAACTCCGTTCGGTATCATATCTATGAATCGTCTTTGACTCACAGTTCCTGTATTAGATATATCATGATGTACTTCTCACCACGCAGATAATCACGAAGTTGATTAAGAATTTTGTTATTAGTCGCTATTGCTATTTTACACGAAGTATTTTAATTCTCATATTTTGGTTCGATCTTTTTATTCACCACCGATAACGCAATACCTATCCCTGGTAATATCAACAATAATGGATTTAATGTTCCCCCCACTGAAATAATTCTACTCGTTAATATCACTGAAATATAATTCAGCACGCTTACTATTTTACTATAAAATTTTCTAGCTTTTCTGACACAGTACAGTTTTTTTACGGTAATATTTAAAGTATTTGATCAGCTCGCCTCTATCGTTGTCTTGGAGACCAGATGAAATATGATTGAAGTCGATTATTTCTTTTTTCGTCATTATGAAACTGTTTCGATAATTGTTTCAATTGCCGTAGTAAAAATATTTTCAGCTGAAGCTTTATCGATCAGAGCACTAAATTTTGTATTGATAGGATCGGCAAGAAACTCTCTATACTTATCATACACTTCAGATGAGATATCATTATATCTGATATCTGTTAAAACTGAGGTTGAAAATGGAGGGTTAAAATGTGTTGGTATTTCAGTAATATCATTGACTTTATCACGATAGATATCTTCTGTTTCCTCGATATAACTAACAACATAACATAACTGTCCCAGCTTAAAATTTTTAAGTACTAGATGCTACCTGAGAATAAAATATACTGTTGCAAAATTTAAAAGACCGCGAATATCTGTTTGCCCTATATCTATGGCGGGTAAACTTAAGTATCCAGCAATCAGCTCTTTGATATTTCTATATTTTGCTTCTGTCAGTAACTTTCCAGCTTCTTTATTACAGTTTTTCAACGCAATATTTTTAGAACTATTATGTATTTCATAATCTTTTTCAATAATAGGTTTAACAGTTGTAATATCGTCAAGCTCTTGATAAAATATATCTCGTTCGACATCATCATATAACTCAATTCTAGACACAATTTCTGATACTGTGTTTAGTGCATCATTAATGTGATATACGTGATACTTTTCTTTATCGCCGGTGAGAGAGTCTGTTAGAACAGGTTAGTGTCAGCACTATTATCTACTATTTCTAACAGCGTTTTTTATCATAATAGTCCATACCGAGTACACGAAATACTAGACATTTAGCAACTGTGTCCTTGAACATACGATTTTTAAGAAACTTGTGTTTCCTTGTTTCAGCTTGTTTGTCAAGCTCGTCGTGAATCTTCTTTAGTCGCTCTTGCTCTGGTTTCTTACCACCATGAAATTTTGTTTATATAACGTTAGATATATCAATCGTTATAAGCATTTTCTTTATTTAGCACAAGCAGTGTATTTATCAAATATTATTCAACTTTTTTATCGTCTTTCCTCGGAGTCACTAGCAGGACAGTATTTGCTAATTATAAAAGTCTCTGATCGCGTATCTCAGTTGAGGGCCTCTCATTCCTGAAACTCTGGCAAAGCTGTCACTGTTCTCAGTTAAATCGGGTCAATCTAAAGTTAATTTTTCCATTCGGGCAATTATATTTGCGGCTTTTGCTTCCTCAACACGTTCTGGGTCTAGCGAATCGACATCAGCTATTTCGATGTCCGTTTTCGGGTTTAGTATAAAATTATAAAATTCTTTTGCAACCCTGATCGATGGAAGATCAACAGACATTATATATTACAATTACATTAAATCATCAAGTGTATATATCTGAAACATCGACAATCCAGAATAAAGACTTATTGATCTGGTAACATAAATTCGGAAATACGAGTACTTGTTTGTAGTTGCTGCAGGATCAAGTGTAAATTGCTGAGAATCATAAACACTACCAACGAACATGTCATATAACGAAGTCCATGTTGCGTTATAGTTAGATCCTTCCAATTTCCATGTAATAATTGGTCCGATAGTATCATTAGTCGACCTTGTAGTTGAAGTTTCCCTATTGCTACAGCCGCTGGACATTGTATTTTGATCAAAAGTTAGACATTTTGCCGTCTGTGACCCAATCTAAGCCGTCAGATAGAGGACTGTTAAGCTCAAAGGCATAATCTGGCTTATTTACTGAATAATAACGTGATGCATTTGTGACAAACCCCAACGATTATTTATAGCATCAGCGAGATATGGAATGTGACCGACACTATTTTTTAGCTAGTTTGTACTACCATCAATCGATTGCGATTGGGTCACACTATCAACATACTGTTTATTGGTAAGATCGGATGTAGAAACATACACATACGTAGAAGTTATCTTAGTATCGACCATATCGATCGCATTTGTAACTGTACCTCCAGATTTTTTAAGATAATTAGCATCTGCAGTAGTAATTGTACTCGCTGATGATGAACTTATCTCAGCATCAACATAAAATTTATTTGTTAGATCAAATGGGGCGACTGGATTATAAGTCGTTGTTATTTGATTCGAGCCCATGCTTAACATGCCTGTTATCGTATCTCCGGATTTTGCTACTCGTGATGCAATATTTCCTGCTATCATATCGTCGACGAATTTTTATTTGTCAAATCTGATACCGCTGATGGAATTGCCGTAGTTGTTATCTTATTCGATCTCATGTCCAGATTTCCCACCATAGTATCACCAGATTTTATCACAAAGTTATCCATGACAAACTTTACATTTGTTACAGAATCGTTATTGGTCAAAGTTGTTTTGTCAAGTTGAGTATTAAATATTAATTTCCCGCCCATATCTATATTTGCAGCCATCATCTCACCAGATAATGACAACTTATTATTATCTACCGAGTTAAGTTACGAGTAACTTACCGCTTGTGAGTTATTTATGTTAACGGGGAGGGGGGTTATTCGGTCTCAAGATTTACAATATTTTTGTTTACTTATGTTGATATTTCCGGTCATCTTTCCACCAGTTATTGACAACTTACTATTGCTGATCGCGTTAAGCTGGCTAATCTTACTGCTTGTGAGTTATCTGGGTCGATAGTTGGATATGTTGTCTCAAGGTCTAGCACTCGCTGACCTGCCATATTTAAGTTATCGGTCATCTTTCCACCAGTTATTGACAACTTACCATTACAACCACATTAAGTTGTGTAAGGATTACGGCCTGTGAGTTATCTGCGCTGATTGGTGGATATATTGTTTCAAGGTCTAGCACTCGCTGACTTGACATACTTAAGTTACCTGTCATTGTATCTCCAGATTTTTTTTATATGATTTGTTAAATCTTCATCAGCCATGGTGGTTGTACCTGAGGCTGTTTTGTCGGTTGAGCTGTCAATTAACGTACCACATTTTGTGTAATAGCTCATTCTTATTGTTACTGCGAGATAAAATTTTGTGAATACCTGGTATAGAATGAGCATAATTAACTTTGACACGGAGCGATTAATAAAACATCAACATAACCACGACCTATCGGACTGCCATTATCTGATAGTACGACGAACTGGATCGGGCAAAACTAACATTCTTATGAATTTAGTACTTAAAGACCTCTTCAACTGCGATCGAGTTTATATCTACACGATCAATCCACAGCAGGATAAATACGAGCTGCTTAGCGAATACGGCGAAAACTAAAAAATGAAATTGGCGTAGGTGATGATATATTTATCATAAAACAACCCGAAAACCTAGTTCCTATTGCTGAGCTTGATTCTGACGAGCATAAAATAATTGTCTTCGATGACATTCCGCTAAGCAATACAGAGATGAATAAGATAAAATCTTATTTTTCACTATCGCGCAACAGAAAATGTAATGCAGTTTACATAGCTCAAGGATTTTATAAGTGGATAGATTTATCAGGCGAAATACAGGTTGTTTCATAATATTCGTTGGAATAGACAATATTGACGTACAAAAAGCACGAGAACAGTGCGGGGTGTATTAAAAGACAAATTTGCTGAACTTTATCATAACGTTACTGGTGATGGCGGACACAGTTACTTCTTACTTGATAAGCTAACAAGAGATCGAAATCGTATTTTAGACTGTGAAAAGTAATCTAACGATAACATCTAAAACTTGGTCTTTCGGTAAAAATCTAAATCGTCAGGGTCTACAGCAAACTGCATAAGAAACTCGACTTTTTAGACTAGTGACCGAGGCCGTACTTGGCAAACAGCCAGATATTTCTGCGGTATCACCAGAAGATCTTAAAAGGTTATCAGAGAAAGGACTACTTGGTCTAGTTGAAGAAGGACAGAAAAAAGCTGCATCAAAAATTATTGAAAAAAATTGGAAATCAAAAAGAACTAAAATAATCTTGTATCTGAGTCAATGAGGCGACAAGAAGAGTTAGCAAGGGAACGAAAAGCTTTTACTGATATTATGGTCACAAAGATGCCAAGGGAGGATCAAATTAGGTTTCATAGAAAAGCTGCAAGAGAAGTAATATCACAAGAATATTACAACAATTTTTCGCGAGATCATATTCCTAGAGATCAACATAACGTTCATGAAATTCGCGAATGGCCAGGAGATAAATACAATAATTTTTTGAAACTGAGAAAAATTGAAAATACAGGATTACAAGCTGAAAGAAATATTAACAAAGCTCAAACTGAAGAAGAATTTTTAAATTTGCATAATGAAGTGCGTGCTAGATTCATTGCTGGTGTCTATTTATACTGCTAGCAAGTATAGAACTAGAAAATCGACGTACGAATGGGCATTTTATAAGCTATTTAATGACACTGATAAAAGGTGTGAAAAACGTCTTCCAGAGGAAATACCTGAAAAAGAAGGTAGTGGAATTAAAATCTTTAACTCGACCGCTGAAATAGCTGATCGACTGATGTTATTAATAGCATCAAAGGAAGCCGGAAATACGAACACAGAAATCGACAAAGAAATTGTTGAAATTTTAGATAATCTCAGATCAAACGGTTATCTAACATCCGACGAATATTATATTTTACACAGTGATTTAATTCGCTAACCGCAAAAGCATAAACTGCCAGCAGTTCAGTTTTATCTATCAGAGAAAATAGGAATGTTATCAACTGCGTTACTGCTTGATTCATCACAGATTATGGCAGACAGTGCAAACTTTTTTGTTATTTATAATCCTCCAATCGAGCTGGACTCGGGGACGCAAACGTCCCCCACGCAATATGAAATAGGTTTAGTTTCAGCTACTGCTTGGCACGCTATAGCAAATGTCAGAACTAATTCGAATGACGAGTTTACATTTCAATCGATCCAGCCACCTGGCCGGGCTTGGATTTCTGCTAAGATACCTCAGGGTGCTTATAACGTTACATATCTGAATGAAGACATAAAGTTATTGATTACAACTAAAGCTGAATCTGCATCAGATAATTTTGAGCTCATTTCAAACTATAACACACTGCGTGCCATAATTGCTTTGAAAAACGGTTTTATTGTTGATTTGAGTGCCACAAATAGCATCGGGCCGTTGTTAGGATTTGCTCGAGAACAATATGATTCTGAATCACAAAGTGCTTAAACTTCATACGATGGCGAGTCACCCGTTGATATAACAGAAAAAAATTCGATTTTAATAAACTGATCTATTGCCAGCGAGTTGTATAGAGCAAGTGGTAGCAAAGGTCAAACTATCTACAGTTTTTCTCCTTACGTACCACCATGTTCGCTGATGCAAGTAAATCCAAGACATATAATCTACTATCCTGTTAGTGTTGCAAATCAAATATCTTCTATTATGATGACACTGATGACACTGACTAATCAGTCTGGCCGGTAGCTAAATCTCAATAACGAAATTGTAACATATTATCTACACCTGAAGTCAATTAGCTCTGCTCACCACGGATAACTGATCGCAGCTAGCTAAACAGGATAAATTTTATCAGGCAGCTTTGTATAACAAAATGAAACAAAGAAACATTTATCACAGAAATGTCGTAGGAGGTTTCTTCGGAAATATATTCTCTAAAATAATTGAAAATGTACATGAAATTGCAAAACAATAGCACATATTGCGTTAGACGCATCAAAAGCTTTTGCCACCGGAGCCTCTTCGGCAGAAGGTTCAGGTCTTGGACAGAAGATTGTTGATAAACTAAAGGGTGGACCACCGAGTACACCTATCGCAAGCTATAGGGATATAAAACAAGCAATTTCTGAAATATCAGCAACCTCAGAAACTACTGCGGCGTTAACAAAAACGGTAAAAAACCTGCTGTCTCCACCAGGCGAAGAAATTATCAGAAAATTGATAGCTAAAACTAGACCTCGGAGTGCTAGCATTCGACCAGATACTGCGTCGTTCTAATTTTTCTTCTAACAATAACAGATAAAGAACGTCTGTCAAAATTTACCTTGATCTGACCGAGGAATACAAACAGATGACTCAACAACAGAATTTGAGTATGTCGAATATCTCGAAGAAAAGTCAAAGGAACCTAACAAAACAGGAATACGAACATTTAATACAAGAGTCGAGGACGTGTTTATGCTACCGCATAAAGCCGTACTTGAAGTACGAGGAAGTGTAAGAACAGATGCTGGTGCAGTAGTATCTGCTTCTACACAAGTGACGCTTGTTAATAATGGTTGGAGTTTGCTTAGAAGCGCCAGGTATCAGCTCGCCAATCAAACAGTAGAAGATATTTCTATGCACGTACCTATTGCAAGTACAATTCTTAACATAGTTTCGTTCAGCGACGATTACTCGAGATCTGTTGCAACAAATATGATGTGGTTAAAGGATACTAGAGGTGGGGATGCTGTTTAAAACGAGTTTAGTTATTACGGTAAAATTGTAGATACAGCTATTGCTGATGATAATTTAACTCTTGTAAGAACTTTTCCTATTGATAACGCTGACGAGGCCGGAATTGCTGCACCAGCTGCAGCTACAGATGTTGGTGTAGTAAGGACTTCGTTGACTACCGTGTGTGATATTCCTGGAATAATTTCACCTGGAGCCGCAGATAATGGAACCGCGATGTTAGTAATTGTACACGGAATAATAAAAAGGGCTCGATCTTACAACGATGGTTATGTTAAACGACGGGCGTTCACAGATAATTCACATCAAATAACTATGATGTTGCTGGTTAGCAAAATATCTGGATTTTGCAGAGACTATAACAAAGTATTTCGTGGGATAAAACATACACTTATACTTGACCGAGCTGATCAATGCAATTATCTGATGCGAGTTGGTGGTGATGATGCACAGTTAGTAATTTCATGATTGGCGTTGTGGATGCCACGTGTAGTTCCATCGATCAATAAATCAATAGAACTTGAGACGATGCTAACAGCATTCACAAAAAATACATTTTATGCAGAACAAAGTTTATCAAACCGCAATACCAGATTCGATCAATAACACATTGAGAATAACAACAGCACCAACTGAGCAGTTACGAAGGCATGTATTTATTCTCTTTCAACGACAGAAGAGACATGGAAGTCAGTTTCAAAACAATTCTATATTTGATAGTCCTGATGTCAGACGAATATTTGTCAGAATAAATTCTAAACAGTGTCCAGAACGAGCGATCGAATGTAATTTTGCAGCTAAAGCTGCAGCATTAGCTGACAGAGACGTATCTCGTGCGTATATGTATCTGATGGAAGCTATGCAAAAGTATCAAGCTGCTGACAGTGGATCTCAAATTTCAAGCGAAGAGTTTATAATACTTTATCCTATATTTCACTTTGAGGTCAGTAAGCATAGCGAAAGAGCCATCGGGTCAAATTCTGACATTGAAGTCACGTGGACACTTGGACAGGCTCCAGCTGCTCAAGATAATGTGTATTATGTTTATGCGCTAATTGTGTCTGACAAATTCTTAACGATAAATTCTACCAAGGGCAGTATGACCGTCCAAGTCTAAATACTAAGTGTGAAGTGTTTTTTGTTCTTTGCATTTGGGTTATAACTTTATCAAGCAAGCAGTGAAATGTATTGATTTTCTGGTCAAGAATGATTACCAGGTGTTAGATCCTCTGCATTTAACAGTTTTATCAGACAAGCGGGCGGAATGTATTAATCCCCTAACGAGCGGCGGACTCACTGCAGTACAAATTTTATGCAGCAGAAGGAAAATAAATACAGAATGAAATACATTGTGCATGAAGTGAATTTACCGCCGGGACAAGTTTAAAAAAAACTAACACAAGCTATTGTTAAACAACAGTCTGTTTCGCTGAAGATAGATTTCGGAACAAGATCGCAGAGCAAAACTAATGCTGACACAGCGGCAACTCAATAAAATACGACTGGTAAAACCTTTTATTTTAAATAAATCATCAGCAGCGCAAGTTACTGCAACGTCCAGATCGCAAGCGATCCGTGGTGGTTTTCTTGGACCTGCACTGGCAACTATTGCAAAAACGGTACTACCCACAATACTGCCAGTACTAGGCACCCTGGGGATAGCTGGTGCCTCGGGGGAGATATCTGGAGCAAAGAAAATGCTGTTTCAGGTGACGGTATCAAACAGTGTAAAATGCGAAGCATTTCACTTTTGTCTAACGATTATGAATAAAACATGCCTAAAACACGAAGTGTTCAGAAAAGTAAAACAGCAAAGAAACAACTAAAAACGACAAACCGGAAAGCGATCCAAGGTGGATTTATAGGGCCCTTGCTAGCGGGAATAGTGGGAAGTCTACTTCCCAATCTGCTTGGAATAGGACGTGGGAGAGGACTAATGATATGCTACCCAGTACCAGGAGGTAGATCGCTCTGCGATCCATCCAAAAAACAACTTTGAGATTCTAGATCAACTGAAAGATATCAACGGATTTCAAGGAGTATTTTCTAAAGATGAGTTATCACTTCAACCTGGAGAGAGAAGATGTGTTATAAATATCCAAAATTTCAACGATGGATCTGGCACGCATTGGGTGGCGCTTTATTTGTATTCGTTTGGGCTGCCACCAAGTGATATTATCAAACAGTACGTGCTTGCGTCCCAAAAGTACAAAAAATCTATTATTCGTCTAATCAATTTCAGCCAGTTGGAACTGCAGCTTGTGGATATTACTGCGTTATGTTTTTCAAACAAATGTCCGAGATCCAAGTATTCCCGATGCAAGCACAGAGTGCAAAGCAGTCCGATGGTGATTTTCTGAAATTTATATAAAAATTTACACCTAAACCAAGCCTGGAAAATGATAAAATTGCAATTTTATCTAACAAGCAAATATAAAAATGACCACGTATTGCCTGAAATGTAGAAGTAAAACGGAAAATACAAATGAAACTACCAAAAATAACCGACTAATGCTGAAAAGTTGTTGTGCTAACTGTGGCAGTAAAAAGAACATGTTTCTCAAATGTGACTCAATATTACCTGGAGATCAGGAAATGCCAAGAATTTCTAATACTATTTTAGTCGACGATTACATTATAACAAAAATGCAAGGCAAGGCGTGTACATGTAAAGCTGACCATGATCTGTGTCTCGAGCAGGATAAAATAGTAACTTATTGCCAGTGTTGTAATCAGCGAACTGTAATCGGATCCGGCTTAAATATTCACACGTTAATTGGTAAATTACTGAAACCTAAAGGTGGATGCACCCTGCCACGCCATCGTTATACAGGGACCTGGAATCCACTCGACAAACAACTTGATTAAAATGACAATCCCATCCCGGGGGAGGAGCCGTACAATCAGGTCGATGCAATCGCATTGCGTCATGACATGTTACCGTGAGAACGAAAACGATCAATCTTGTTGCGGCCGTATTATGCCTGATGAGCTAAGCGATATGAGACCGAAGGGAATAAGAGAGCGAATTGATCGTAAGATAGTCCAAAGTATTATTGGAGCGACATATAAACTTGGGCTAGGTGGAACGCAAAGCGTTCTGGCGCAAGCGCCACAGCCCCGGCTCGGTAAAAATGTACTTTATGACGATGGACCGCAGAGCGCTCTAGCACATGGACTTCACAGACCTAAATAACAAATTTCCTCGACGAAACGTTGTCGCAAACTCTGTTGATTATATATGGACAAAAGATCTAGTTGATATGTCACACATTGCTAAGTACAATGACAATAAAAGATACCTGATGAATATAGTTGATAGTTAAGTAAATACGCGTTTAGTGTACCTGTTGAAGATAAAACAGGGCAAACTATAACTGATGCGATGCTAGGTATTATTGTCAGCACAGAAAGGAAACCGAACAAGATATGGACAGATCATGGAGCAGAGCTTTCTAATAAGCAATTCGAGCAGTTTCTGGAACAAAACAACATCACCAAATACATCACCGGAAATGAAGGGGAAAGTGTCATCGTCGAAAGATTTAATCCTACGCTAAAAAAAAAATAGATTTACAAGCAACTTACAACCAAACACACTAACAGATATGTTGACAATCTGCCGAAGATTATGTCGGATTACAATAATACAAACATAAAACACTTGGAATGTCACCAAATGAAGCTGTAAATAACCCAATAGTGGCAAACGAGAATATGTACCGAAGACACAAGTTTAGCGTCGGTGATAGAGTTAGAAATTCACTAGTGAAGATAACTTTTGAAAAAGTTTTCACTCCTAACTGGTCCGCGGAAGTATTCGTTGTGGATAAAATTTTAACAACAATACCTGTAACTTACAAGCTGAAAAATTAATTAGGAGAAGAAATTACTGGTAGTTTCTACAAACAGGAGCTACAGCGGACAGATCAGGATATATTTATCATCGAGCGAGTGATAGCAAGAAAAGGTAAGAAAAGTTTGGTCAAATGGAGAGACTACGGCGATAGTTTTAATAGCTGGATACCAAACAGTGAAATCAAAAATCTTTTGATTAAATCGTTAGCGATTCGATCCTGGAGTGTATTACATCCTGCTATCCAATCCAGTCACTATAAATCTTTTTGTATTTCAAAAGGACAGATTAACATTCACTGTCATGCATAATGATATAAATATTCTCTTCGCGTTGTTGTTAGTACGCACTCTCCCATCAAGTTAAAAATCTTAACAAATAGAAAATCAAATTTTATATTTTCTCGACGGCCATAAACTTTTAACTGTCCACGGTTCATAAACGGCTTTGACATCTCCCAGGATATTTGATGTTCAGAGACAATACAATTAAACGTCTTTATCTTCTCCGCGAGGTGATATTTTACATTATACCGCGATTTTGGCGCGATATAAGTTCTTGCACTATATGTGGCTCATCTGCAAATTTATCCTCGATGACAGAGATTAAATATGTTTCTAGATCAAATTGGAGATGTTTCATATGACTGTCAGTATTGGAATTTGCCGAAATCTGATGCGCTGCAGTATTTAGATTTCTAGCAATATGATATTTTACATGCTGACTGTCAGTATTGCAATTTGCCAAATTCTGATGGTTTTTTTTTATCACGATCGGTAACAATGTAAAAATCTAACAGTCTTTTCGCAAACAGAAAATTTGTTTGAGACATCTTATACACAAGACTTTAATGCAAATTACTGTAATAAAATGCCGGACGAAATAAGAAGGGTCGTCAGAGCTAAAATCTTAAATATGAACTTCTTATTCGACTCTGTCAATTTGTTTATGAGCGATCAAGTAAAATCAAAGAAAAAGTATGTGAATTTCTAGTTGAATACGATCTGTTTGATGTGCTACTGACAGATTCTGAGGTATCCGAGCTTGAGAAATATATATATATATAAATAAATTTTGTTGGATATGGTAGAGATACTATTATGAAATGGCCTCACTGCTGTTTGACAAGGGAAGATCTACAAAATATTCTAAAAATTGATCTCTGAACAGCTCTGCTGTTTCAATTTTGTGTTAATTATCAAATAATGGATAGTTTTGTTACTCGAGCTAAAATTATAAATCCCTTTCAGCTGGAAGAGGCTGTATAAAATATGTTTCGTGGTGATGTTAACGTTTTAGCTCGCTTTGAAGTAGAAAGAGAAAAAAATTTGATTTTGTTAAGCAACATAGAACTTGATCACATGCTGAAATACGGAAAGATCCTAGTCGAATACGACAAAGAAACCTTAAAGAAACATCTCAATTTTTGCCTGACAAATAGCGAAGTCACGCTAATACTAAATAGCAGGTGATTGATAACGAAAGACAATTTTATATCCTGTTAGTTTTGACGTGGTAGATTTAGAGACTCCATTAGCAACAAATTTCACTAACCTTTAGTTAATGTTAAAATACTTTGAAGCTGTTGTTATAGAAGGAAATGACATTTCTTCGTTAGTTTCAGTTAGTTGATACTACCGGTCTTAGATTTTTAAAATTTGTTTGCATTTCCAACATTACCTCGTAGTGTATTTTCTTTCTGTGTTACAAGGTCTAAATTCTCAATTCGGTTAACAGTCCTAATTCCGTTTCTATGATCTACAACTAGGACACTAGTAATCAATCCATGACAAACTTCGAACACAAACCTATGGGATCTGTAACAAACTTGATTAGCATTAGATCCTCGAATGACAACTTGCAGATATCACATATTACTGATACTTCCAATAACTTTCTTTGTTTTTACACTTCTAACAATACCTCTGTCATTGGCCTCATATAGATCATAGATTGGATGTGGTTGAAACTCGCTTTTTAATGACAAGTTGGCGATATTATTGTCTGTAACTCTGCGGTTGATATGGTAAACTCTCATTCCGTCTGGAATATCATCACCGGTAAACAAGGTCCAGATAAAGTCGTGTAAGAACATCCCGGTGTATTCGCTATAATTAACGCCTTTCACATTCATCTTATAACCCGCCGGCTTTAAGATTCCAATTGCATTTTGTGTTTTTATGTTTATCACAACGCCAAGCTCGTTACCAGCAAAATGAGTATATCTCTGGTGACACCAGAAAATCTCTTGATGTCTAGCTAGATCGTTGATGATCATCTGCATCTGGTATAAATTTTCCATCTTATACTATGGTGTTTTCCAAATCTTTAATTGACAAATTTCACAGCACACCCAATTAAAGAAATATAAAACAGTATATATAGAATGTTGAAACTTGCTGATATAGCAAAGAAAAGTCTATTCTCAACAAGAAAGCTATCAGCCCACAAAAATTTCAACCGCATTTGCTGGTTTGATAACAGTTGTTTATTTAATAATAAACTTTTGCTAGCAAATTTCTCCGCCACAAACTTATATCATCTGCTTCAGCCAACAATTAAATCCCAGCTTGCCTCGCACAAGGGTCTAAAGATCATAGTGCAGTTACATGTAGAGCTTTCTAAACTAAATGTGTCTCTGAAATCCCAACAGAAAGCCAAGGATAGGCTTGTCAATCAGACTTCTGCGTCAGAGCACCTTGCACCAGAGCAGCTTGCAGCTAGACAACTTGAGAAATTTGCCAATCCTTATATCACATCAAAATCTAATCGAATTCTAACATAGACGGATTTAATATCGCTGTCAGATTATATATTTCAGTTGCTATGGAAGAAAATAGATGAGTACACAACATCGGGGTCCGGCTGGAAATTTGATAAGATAACAGAAATACTGTTCCACGCTATGAAATATAATCCACTGCGAGGTAACTCGTATGTCGATCTGCCAACTAAAATAAAAAACTCGAAATGTTGTGTAAATATCCAGAACAGTAATAAAAAATGTTTCCAATGGGCAATATTATCAGAGTTATTTCCAGCACGAGATCATCTTTAGAGAGTATCAAATTATACTGGTCATATTAATAATCTAAACTTTAGCGGGATTGTCTTTCCTGTTTCTGAATATCAAATTTCATAATTCGAAAAGCAAAATAAACAGCTGTTAACAGGAGATATTAATGTATTTAGTGTCGATGACAGTAAATCTACTATTTTATAAAAATCACTACGTGTGGATAAAGAACTTTAACGGGCTGGTCGGAGGTCAGTATAACAAGCATAAGGAAAAGAAATAGCCAGTTTATGTTGGTATGGCAGTACTTGAGATATCAAAATGGCTAATGTGCCAATTTCATAACAATTTTGTTAAGATTAAGTGGCCTGATGCAGAGCTGTTATTTACAGATAATGACTCGGTAATGTACATGATAAAATCTTATGATAATTATCAAGAGTTTTACGATAACAGGGACATTTCAGATTATCCAAAAAACAGCCGATTTCACTGTCATGATAATAACAAAGTAATGGGAAAATTTAAGGATGAGACAATTTTGGTTCCTATCGCAGAGTTCATAGGATTGCGTAGTAAAATGTACTGTCTAAAATTAGCTGATAATAAATTTAAGAAACGAGCCAAGAGATTAAAAAGAAATGTGGCAGGTATGGTTATTGGATTCGATAATTATAAAGCTGCGTTAGACGGATTTTCTAGTTATGTTGAGATGATGGTAATACGATCAAATTGTCATAAAATTGAGACCGATGTTATTATAAAATCTGGTCTTTGTAATTTTGATGATAAAAGATACTGCTCTGATGGGATCAATACATTTGCGTTAGGATATAAAAGTCTGATAGTATTGAATTTAGCAAGATGAATTTTTTTTAGATTGGTTATTACAGTAACTCTAGTGATTTCATATAAATTTTGTGTGAATATCAAAAATATCTCGACTGGTGGCTGTATAAATTATCGGAATTTTTTGGTAAAATTTCAGCGAGTTATTAATAGCACATTAATAGTGGTCAGACGCATGACATATGGAAAAACCCTGCGTGTTAGGTATAGTAGTTTTGTGTAAAATATAAATATAAATCGCTAGCGATTTCATGTAAAAACCGCAGTAGTTAGCTTAAAGGGGGCGTATCTAAGCCAACCCTATTTTGTATGACGACGATGATGATTCGGTGATAGGTCCTTGACACGTAATAAATAATGAAAATAATGAAATCGGCGCTATTGCCTCAAAAAGTTGTTTTCGTATTTGGTTTAGACTAACATGGGGGGGGGGGAGGCTAACGGGGGCAATCATACTCTCGTCCTAATACCAAATAGGGTTTTGGCTTAGATACCCTTTAAGCTGACTACTTTCACTATAGTAGGAATTTAATCTTCTATGTAGAGCTTAATGCTCAACATGTCGTAGTGTCGCGTATAGCAAATTAGTAATATTCAAGATTAACGTATGTAGTTGTTAGGATAAAATCGAAGTGGATAGTGTAATCTGCTACGATCTTGGTGCATAATTGAATTTAATAGTGAGTAATGTTAGACCTAATACTTCTTTGTATTGAAATATATAGTTGTGGATTGTGCAGTGTTAGGTATTGTTGGTCTTGTGCACCTGTAATTATGCATTTTATATTTGTATGTGTCTTTTATAATTTGAAAGGTAGGAAATGCGTAGGAATATTGTTGACGTTGATAATTTGCTATAAAGAGAATTTGGGATATGCGTGTATGTATCAGAAGTCGTGACATTATTGTTGTTGTTATAGCCTTTATTATAGAACAAGCGTGTGTGGAATATTTAGCTGTGAGTGTATGAGCTGACCTAATGATTTAATTGCCATTATGCTGTTGAAAGATCTGTCAGAGTGTATTAATTCTCTTGTATTTGAACAAGGAGGCACCGTTGTACGTCCATTCTAATCCACAGGAAGATTCCGGGTGGGATAGGACGCCACCCGAAGATTAAAGAGAGGAAAAGACGTGGAGGGCCAGGAGAATAGGCAGTACTGCGAAGGCGCAGGGCCGGGAGAACTGAAACAAGGGTACCGGAAGTACCGATAAGGAGGGCCGGGAGAACGGAAACAAGTGTACCGGAAGTATCGACAAAGTTATACAAGGCGGAAGTTACAGATGAGTAACATAGAAAGGACACGGGAAGGAAAGACTCTCACCTTTAATTTCGCGTGATGAAATAACTGGCAATTTGAATAGGACTTGTATTGGTTGGAAGCAATTGCATTGCAAAATTGTCTTGTAATTGTTGAATACCGTGATATAGTTTATTAAATTGTTATATCTTTCACCTTATTATTTTTATACTTTATATACCTAAACCGTCGGCTTTGCTGACTGGGCGATAGGAGCTATTTAACCTTTTAATTGTCCGTCCTTCTCCTGGATTAGAAATAATTCTATAGGGGCACGTAACACTAACAAACAATGCAAAATAAATATACATAACAATCTTTATTTATTTTGAGACTTATCGCAGTATTGGCAGTGAAGTCTTTTACCAGTGGACATATCTTACGATTTCTAACGTCTTTGCTGTATTCATTTTCTTCAATTATACACAGTCTTAGCCTATTGCCGTGTATGGCCATTTTGAAACGTTGCATAGAGTATGTTTCTTTTTTAATTTACAGTTGCTATGATGTATGGATCGAGTTTGCCCCCTTTCCTTGTATTTGTTCTAGTATGTGTAAAAAATAACAACCGCGTTTCCTGCTTGAAAGGATACACGTTTGACTTTGGTACTCTTCTGTTGGACTTGAGCATACTTTATATTTTCTGTTGCTCTTCTCTTCACACCACAGCTTTATGAAAGCGTCACACCTAAACTCTGTGGATCTGGTACATACAATTGTGATGAAGAGCGCTCATGTCTCATTGGATTTGGTAGATACAGCTGCCATTTTAAAGCCTCTGTGGAAGAAACCGACTCTTGACCCTAACGATTTAAAGAACTAGTCAGTACGAAACCTAAGTTTCACAGTCGACAGTACGCTTTCATTACATCAACATGTAGTAAACATATGCAAGGCTGCATAACAGGAGCTGAGACGCAACAGCTCCATTTGCAATTTTCTTTCGCTTGATGCCACTAAAACACTTGCCTGGTCGTTAGTACTTTTCAAGACTGGACTACTGTAATTCATTTCTGTCTGGTTCGTCTCAGTATCTACTAGAGCAACTTCAGTAAGTTCAAAAAACGGCTGCTAGGATCATCATTAGAGTACAAAGAACTGAGCACACCTCCCCCTGCTCTGTAACCATCACTGGCTACCTGTTCGATCCAGAATCAAACATAAAATCTGTTCACTATGCAACATTTCGTTGATTGACTCCAGTTCAATGTACCCATCGGACCTCACCCATATATACACCTCATCCAGAAACTTACGTTCCTCTTCCGACTCTCAAATTCTCATTGTTCCTAATGTTAAAATGAAGACATAAGGACAACGTTCTTTTGCGTACCAGTGCTCAGCGACGTGGAACGAATTGCCCATAGATCTTGGACGTAAGGACATCACGATTTCATTCAGGACTGCTCGTAAAACACTGTTTCGTCTACAAGAACAGACGTTATAGATTTAATATTGTTTACTTCCTAAAACATTGTCAGCATGCTTTGTTTTGTATTTTCATGGTATCTGCTTTTGTAATCTTGTATATGTTTTTATGTTATCTACTATTGTAAAGGATCAAGGAGTGCTGAGGAAATGAACATAGACTCATTGGTTACCACCTTCAATACGGTAGTAATGGGCACAACCAAAGAGATCCTTGGCAAGCATCGCCGGGTAGCAAAGCGCTGGATCACAGCAGATATCCTCGACCCTGTGCTGTGAGGAGAAAATTGAGTAGACAAGAAAACCACGAAGTAGCAGAAAATTACAGGGAGATTAACAACGTGATTAAGAATAGCTTACGAAGAGCGAAGGAAAGCTGGCTAGAGGACAATTGCCAGAAAGTCGAGAAAAGCCTGAACCAGAATAACACGAAAAGGAATAACAGTTGGTGAAAGACATGACAACAGAGAAAGAGCGGAGAACTACTACGGTCCAGCATAAGGCTGGTACGGGTCTCACAGAGATTCTTAACAGATGGACCGAATACTGTTCAGAGCTTTACAACCAGGAGACTTCTGGAGGCCAAGCAGAACTAAACATCCCACTGATCACAACATAGGTTGACCACCCGATCCTCCGGAAAGACGTGGAGGATGCAGTAAAGACAATAAAGGAAGGCGAGTCAGCCGAGGTGCCAGCAGTATGCCAGCATAATTGGTTCAAGCAGGATGAACCTCCATGAAAGATGTCATCACAACAATCTGCAACAAAATCTAACAAATCGGAGAACGGCCCACCCCATGGACACAGTCTCTGATCAAGACGTTTCCTAGAAAGGGAATCTGCAGCTGTTCCAGAACTACCGAACAATCAGCCTCATCAGTCACCGAAGCAAAGTTATGCTTAAGATATCCTCAGCAGAATGACACCTCAAGCAGAGTACATCATTGCTGAAGATCAGATAGGTTTCAGACCAGGACTTACCACTATAGAACAGATCTTCAATTTTAGAATTCTCTGTGAAAAGTATATGCAGCATCAACAGGGCCTCTATAATGTCTTCCTTGCCTTCAAGAAGCTTGGACAAGGCACAACACGCATCCTTGTGGGCACCACGCGGATATACAACATGAACGCAAACTTGATCAGAACCATAGAAAGCCTGTATGATAACGCAACTAGCGCAGTTCTCGTCAATGGCAAGATAGGAGATTGATTCAGAACCACCGACGGAGTCAGACAGGGGTGCCATCGCTCACTCCTTCTCTTCAACAACTTCCTGCAAAGGATCATGTCCGATGCCTTGGAAGACCATACGAGCAGTGTCAGTGTTCGAGGCAAAACACTTACTAACCTACGCTTCGCTGATAATATCGATAGTGTAGCAGGAGATGAAGAAGAACTGGAAACATTATTGGACCGTCTCAAGTAAGCATCACTAAGGTATGGGATAGAAATCAGCGTTGAAAAGACCACGTGGCATCCAAAAGGAAATAAGAATGAATGGAGAGAAACCGATCACACTTCACGTATCTAGGTGCTATAACTGCTGATGAAGGTTCAAGACCTGAGGATCTTTCCAGGATTGCGCAGACAGCAACTGTTATGAGTTGGCTGAATCCTATTTGTAAGGACAACATCATTGCGTTTGGGTCCAGGATCAAGTTTATGCGCTCCTTCGTCATGTCTATATCTCTGTATGCATGTGAGACATGGGCCTTGACAGCAGAAGTACAGAGAAGAATCCATTAGAGATGAGATATTATCGAAGGATCATTTAAATCTCATACCTGGACTACGTTTCTAATAAGGAGGTACGCATTAGACTCCAAGGTGCAATTTGATTATATGACTATTTGCTCACCACCGTAAAGAATCGCAAACTAAGATGGTATGGCCACGTCTCGTGCTCATGTGGCCTGTCAAAGACAGTTCTACGTGGTACAGTGAGAGAAAAGAGAAATCAAGGCAGGCAGTGGAAGAGACGAGAGGAAAACGTCATTGAGTGGCAGGCATGGACTTTGCCAAGTCCCAAAGAGCAACGGATAACAGGGCAAAATGGAGAGAAATTGTCGCAAAGTCATCAGTGGTGCCCTTACGATCGGCCAGGTTACGTGAGAAATGATAAATGAAAAATGATTATTGTACAGTAAAACGCTTAGAGCTTCTCAAAATAAGGTGCTGAACTAAGGCAACATTCTTCTTCTTCTTCTTCTTCTTCTTCTTCTTCTTCTTCTTCTTCTTCTTCTTCTTATTATTATTATTATTATTATTATTATCTGTAAAATATCATCAGGCGAGTTACTTTCTGCGTTCATGGAGTTATCCATTTCGACTGGACGCCTGGCCCGCCTCCCATAGATATGATAAAATGGGGGTTTTCTTGGCTGATTGATATTGCGCCTATTCTGAATGCGAATACCATGAACGGTAACTTATCATCCCAGTCACTGTGCTTCTCATTTACATAGCTAGCTAACATTCCACACAATAGCTGATTAAATCGTTCTGTTTGTCCACCGGTTTCAGGGTAGTATGGCGATTCTATGATCAAATACTATTCTTTGAAAAACTTTATTATTAAAACTGTTGCAATATTCGCGACCCCACTCTGTAATTAGTACTTCTGGGGTACCGTGACTCGAGACCAACTTAATTAAATCTTTTAGAACAGTATCTGCACCTTTATGCGCGAATGGTTTAGCGTCGTCCAATTTGTCATGTATTCAGTTCATACCATAATGTACCTGTTGCAAAAAATATATAAGAAAAGAAGATTATGTACATTTTGAAGCAAAACCAGGATATTAAATTGTAGAAACGACGTTGTTCCATTAGGGCTATCATAACATCTCGTAACGACTTGTAAATACGACGCTACGATGGCACTTTGATACGATGATGTTGATGCGACAATGGCACACTGACAAAATGGTGATAGTACGATGGCGAAGATAAAATGACAATAACGATCTTCATCGTACTTTCGCGTCATCGCCAACGTACCATCACTATCCTGTTACAGACGCGCACAGGCTTAACACAATTCAAAGTTGAATGAGAACGGAATCCAGAATTGGAAAATACTTTTGGTAGTGTTTTTAATTTTGATTAATGGCAGAATTACATTTAAAATTGTATTGATCTTTGTTATATTTTCCTGATGACATAATTGGTTGATAAGGCTTTGCTGCCATTTTGGAAGACATGAGTAATTAAGGCATTTATCCAAACATTTGGTACCGACAGACGCAAAAGAAATACGGACAGATAATTGTTTCTCGTGTCGATATTTTATAATTTATATCGTGTATATTTTGTATCATAGGTATGTATGCTATCTTTTCTTTAACTTATTTTTAGAAGACGTGAAACTTATTGAGAACAAGTTCAGAGGTGTAGACACAATACGTTCAAAGTTGGAGTCAAATACGGTATTTTTTTAAATGTGGATGAAATTTGGATGATGAATTAGTATACATGTACATGTTAAATCACGTGCCAGTCAAAAATGTGTTCTATAATTACCTTGAAGGGGCCTCCAACATAACATTGTCAACTCAGTTCAAACTGTTTAGATATCATTAGCATTCGGGAATAATAAATAGAACACGCATGTTGTTAATGCAGCTGTGAATCAATATTATTGGAACAAAATAATGAAGAAATCATTAACTTCAATTGTTAGACATGTGCAAGCACTGACGTATAGTCTGCTTAATTGTTTTGTGCGTGTATACCTTTACTGTAAAATTGTCCGCTTTGGGCTGTCACAAAGGAAAACGTTTTCCCATATTGCAGGATTAAATTGCAGTCGCTTAGTGTAAACAATGGAAGCATGCAGTACGGATGAATATGGAGTCAGATCAAATGACATATTCTCGGTATTATGAACTCTTACCTAGTATGCATGTATGCATGTATGTATGTATGTATGTATGTATGTATGTATGTATGTATGTGTGTGTGTGTATGTATGTATGTATGTATGTATGTATGTATGTATGTATGTATGTATGTATCTGTGTGTGTATGTATGTATGTATATATGTATGTATGTATGCATATATGTATGTTGGTATATATGTATGTATGTATGTTGTTGTTGTTGTTGTTGTGGGGCTTAACGCCATTTTTCAGCACACGATAGGCTATACATGGCGGCCAGTATTAATGGTGGAGGAAGAAACCGGGAAATCCCCGGAAAGAACCACCGACCCACGAGAAGCTACTGGCAAGCTTTCTCACATATCCACATTCGCCGAATGTATGTATGTATGTACGCATGTATGTATGTATGTATGTATGTATGTATGTATGTATGTATATGTATGTATGTATGTATGTATGTATGTATGTCTATGTATATGTGTATGTATATATGTATGTACATCTGCATTTATGTATGTATGTGTGTATGCATGTATGTGTATGTATGTATGTATGTATGTATGTATGTATGTATGTATGTATGTATGTATGTATGTGTGTTTGTGTGCATGTATGTGTGTTTGTATCTATGTATGTGTATGTATGTATATATGTATGTATGTATGTACGAATGTATGTATATGTATGTATGTATGTATGTATGTATGTATGTATGTATGTATGTATGTATGTAGGTATATATGTATTTATGAATGTATGTATGTATATGTATGTATGTATGTATGTATGTATGTATGTATGTATGTATGTTATTTGACAACCCTTTACCAGCTTAGGTCACACTGTGCGTCGGAATGGGAAATGGTGGAGAGCAAAATCTCACAATAATGGACATGAAAATGACTACTAGAATTAAATATCATGTTTTCAAACCCCCGTTCAATTTAAAACCATCCGTTACAACACAATGGTTTTAAACTTAGCACCAGAAAAGAGCGAACCAACAAATTTTCTAAAATTCAACAAATAATTTATTTCACTAAAATACAAATGAAATTTAAAAGTAACTTACAGTATTATGAATTAAGTCCCAGATAGTTCAAAAAAGTTTCATAACACGTCCAAATATATATAATTCAGAGTGAATTCCAGTGGTGTTCCAAGTAAATTCCAATGTTAAATGTGTCGATGTGCCTGTAGTCTCGAATGTGCTAATATATCAATTACCTGGAATGTGGCGATGTGTAAAGATGTGTAAAGAGTCTTTTGATGCATTACAATAATCTAATCCAAAACGTCCTTGACTGAATTCACTATAATTTGAAAAATAATGATTTAGAATAAGAAGTATTAAATAGCACTTTGTAATTCCAGTGAATAATCATTTAAATAAATAAATCCACCCAAATTAAAAACTGAACACAACAACAGCACTTGTTGCTATTCAGATATTAAGGTATAAATTCGTAATTTTTCAAGTAAACAACATTGATATTAAAAGTTAAAAGCAATAATAGAGTAAGATTGTAGGTCAGATTCCTTTATAAAACATTCAAAGTTTTCAACAAGTTTAAGAATTTTCAAGTGAAAACTAATGTCCTAGACTCAGATTCAAATCAACATGTTTACATCCAATAATAATGACCTGAATAGAGAAATATTAGCTATTTATTATGTTGTGTTTACCAAATAAATATCACTAGTCAGGCACACCATTAATTTGACTTTTGGACAAAGGTCAGTTACAAAATACAAATATACATAACATATAATCATAGACAAAAACAGCAAACAAAACAAACTAAATATACATTACACCATGGTATTCAGTTTTACATCCTGTTGTGACGACAGTTGACTATTTCTTTCGCCCACGTCAACCGCGGCCCTTTATCTATTAACTTGATATCGGTCTGTTTAAATAGCTCAAACCTGAGATACCTAAGTAGAACCATTATCCCTCTGCAATTTGGAATCCAAGACAATAACCTTTACAAATATAATTTATCACAAATTATTTTTTAATTGTCGAAGCGTTTACTCTAAAATTGTCTACTCTAAATATTGAGGTAGAATTATTATGGCAAACACCAGCAACTTCCTTACTATGTTTAGCAAACATCATCAATTTATTTTAAAACATATATCAACAAAGTAACGTTTTCATTTATGCATTAAAAAATTAACATAATTATAGGAAGCTATTTATACCTTTCGAATCAAGAAAAATGATAATCATTAATAGTTTTATTTGTCATATACATTTTAACAAACTTAACAAATAACAAATATGTTATAACTATATGCACATACATATTGAACATTCATGCCGATAAAGTATCTTTAAAAAATACGGAGGCCACGTTGATCGGCTTCCCCACGAGTGCCGAGTTGATCCAGAGTGATTTGATCCAAGCCGACTTGAAACGGGGCCGAGTTGACTCGTTATCGTGGTGAGATGTGCTATCTTGTTAGTCCACAGGGCCACGGAGGACCTGTTAATCATTTATTTAACCATTTTTTTAATGTTCATTTAAAATACACACATACAATATATTTTATAACAAAATCTTATGCAATTATCTTTAGTGCACACAGACAAAGGACGAATAAATTGACGGACAAAATATGTACTACATTAACTCCGTCAAGTTGCTGTTTTGTAAATTTCCATACTATTATCTTGCTAGTGCGTTAAGTTTTCATCCGAACAAGGACATTACGCAGTCGACATTACTTGTATACTCGCACGGTTCTTTACAATGCGTTTTCTTTTAGTAAACGCTTTGTCACCTGCACAAACGTCAGCGGTGATACTATACAAGCTCTTACTAAACATATTGTGCACAGGGAAAATCTGATTATAACTTCGTGACCTTAATCTATGATTTTGAATTGGTGATAAAAAGAGTGATGATTATTTCTCAAACGAGGCCGTATGGGCATCAGCACACGTTACCGTTTTAGTAAATGCATTCTCAGATATAATTAAACCTACCGCATTCAGCTGTTTTGAGTGGTCTCACCAAAGACATTCCAGTTTTGGAATGTTCTTGCTTGGACCGCAGTTGGACATAGTGGTTGCTTTGCTTTCTTCAGAGAATCCTTTCGTTGACATTAATCACACTTGTTCACAACCTTCTTTATTACATCTTCGTAGCTACCTTTCCACTGATATCTAATCCGTATTTTCTTCCATCTGTCATAAATAAAATAATAGAGCTGGATTTACGTACGCGACATGCGACCTTGTTGTGATTTATACACATTCAAATTATTATAGTATTATAATCATCAACTTTATTTATACAAATTTGATCTTCCACTGTATAGCGATCACTTAAAATCAACTGACACAATCTGTCCAGAGCTTCTCGAAAAAAGAACTGTTTAAATTTCGGAGGCCAACTTTGTTGTCACCAGTAGGCATCATACTGAGAAATTGACATATCTATTCTAACAGTATTCATCAAATAGAAACAAATTGTTAAAATGATATATTTGATTGAATGGTATCTAGCTCTTAGTATACATGAATTATTTAACATTGACGTTTTCTAAATTAGTTTATATCTTTTTCCATTTCTTTAATCAAACTTGGACTGAAGTATTTATCCGTCTCACTGTATGCGCTTGAAATTCTTCGTAGTTTTTTATTTTTTATTTTTTATTTTTTTTTTGTCTCTCAGAATACTATTCAACGCAAGAAACTCTGTACCCAGAGTCATCGTTTCTTGCATCCACGTGAAGGCATGTCACAGTTAATTACTTCCGGGTCGGCACTCACGATTTGAAATGTCAATGTAATTTTAAACCCATTCTTCCTGTGTGAGAATAACAGATGTGCTTCATCAGATATGCGCTTCTGTGATGGTGTGAAAGGAAATTTGTTACTCTTTGCAACAGTATCACTTTAATATGGTTGTATGTATTCATGTTAGCGGCAGGGCATAGTGAGTGAGTAGGCTTTGTTGTTAAGTGATGCATGACACTACCACAAGGTCTCACGAGGATTTATTTAGAGCCCAGTCTCTCCGAAAATACCGGTTAACCAATAACAAGCTTTTCATAGCGAGTTGATCTTGCAACAGACTTATAAAGGACATATGAGTTTTGGGGCTTAGAGTGAACAGTTCAGTAATAATAAACAAATATAGGGAATATATAGTAAAATTAAGTGTGGTCTGACTCCACATATGAAAGTGATTTAAAGGAATGACAACTCCGGTAAAGATTGTTAATGTACTCATTATCTACCGACACGAACATTAGGACTTTTCAAGCTGCGAACGTTCTTTAAATATTGCCAAGCAGCGTTTACAAATAATGTCAACATTACAACATAACATCGGCCAATTTTTGAGGGGGCGGGGGGGGGGGGCTCCCTCTTCACATCCACCATCGGGAAGCTGTTGTCCACAGGTTAGCAATTCTTTAAGTATGACAAAGGGGATCATAATTTACGGAAGCGCAGAGATGCTACAAGAGTACTTTTTTCTTTAGTTACGTGTTCAGGGACGGATCCAGAATTTTATGGGGAAAATTATTTTAGTTGTTAAATAGCATCACTATTCGTGAATAATTTTAGCTATTTATATTTAAATGGAAGCTAATTAATAGAGAGTGACGAATCAATAGGTACATAAAGATAATATATAGATTTTCAAAAAATGAAAGAGTTTGGCATGATGAGAATATCGTGAACTAGATTCACGGAACACAATAGCTCTATTATACACAAAACAGAGGGTATCATCCCTTGACCGTCTTGTAAGCTTTCAGAATTCCTCTGTATATACAAACAGTTCTGTTACTTTTCAAAAATAGTACGTGCCTAAGTTGGCGTAGGCGGAAGAACATCCAGCTATCTGCACAACAGGATGCAGATCCCACCCAGTGTGGCCTGGATGTTTGAATCCGTGGTTTTGAATTGAATGGGATTTGAAAGCGTAATTGTCATTCCCAGTAATCGTCTTCATGTCCATTATTGTTATGTTTTGCTCATAACCATTCCCCATTCCAACCCATATCGTAACTATTCCACATTCCAACCCATAGCATGACCATTCCCCATTCCAAACCATAAGCAACAAGCTCCTGAAGGGTTGCAAAATCCATTCAGTAATTCAAATTTATCAATATAAACTAAATATATTTTAGGCTTAACAATTTAGTTAAATTATTATGAATAAAGGTTGCCTCAGCGTGAGATCCAAACTTGGAACGTTTTAGGAATCTGCTTTCCTCAAAAGGACTAATGATGCAGTATATTCATGATATTCTGACTGTTTCATACGACTCTTTTAAACTGTTCCAGACGCACGAACGGTCGGACTTGCAAAACCAATACACTATCACTTAATTTGGGGCATATAAATTAAAAAGGACTTACGTTTTGTTGACTCCCAAATGTACAACAGTCTCCTTGCAATGAATACTCCAAACGACTGTCTCAACGTCACCAATCATAGCTACCCGTAAAGAACGAAAATCCAGAATGTCATTTCGTACACTGAAGTTTTTACGCTTTCTTTTGAAATCTTTCTTCTTGTCTTTCTGTTTTGTAATGGTCTTACGATTTACTTTCTGTAAAAGCTTAGTGACTTCCTTTCTGGGATATCGTTTACCAGCCGATTCCTTGTGGACTATTTACGAACAGTACCTACCACCAAAAACATGAGGGCGGTACCTGACTTACACCCTCACTGGCAAGTTGTAAGTGACTGGAAAAGTCTTGGTTTCGAGGCTTGGACAAAAGAAGTGGCAAACTATGCCAAAGATTTGTATTAATGACTTCAAACGTGCAGTGAAAATAGTAACTTTTAAACCTGTGTTAACCGCAGTACCAGAAGAAC
Organism: Megalonaias nervosa; assembly: GCA_016617855.1. Taxonomy (NCBI): domain Eukaryota; kingdom Metazoa; phylum Mollusca; class Bivalvia; order Unionida; family Unionidae; genus Megalonaias; species Megalonaias nervosa. The sequence continues at coordinate 33,099 of JAECUM010093326.1, forward strand.
CCTATACCGAGGAAAACCACTCCATTCATGCAGGGCCGTCATTGACATGGACATCCCCGAAAGACCTTTCCGTGAGGACCCCTGTGTGACTGTGCAAAGTGGTGCAAAGAATCTAAGAACATTACGCAGTGTCCCTAGGACACTATACTTTCGTCACAAAAAAATGTTGTACAGTCACTTGTTTATATTCCACTTTGATCGTCTTGATATGTATTTTATCGATGTACTTAATCATTTGGCTTTTATGTATATTTGTTTTTCTTGTTCAATTTTAAAAATTTTGAAATAAACATGTCCTGAAAAATGTATAAAAACTCTTGTCTTGCCTGTGCTCGTTTTGAAAGTTACATTACCTTCACTATGGCATCCTCTGCTGTCTCTGCTACCTCTTCCTCCACCTTCAAAGTCATCGACGAAAAGTTAGACCGTGCTAGCTGGGAGGCCTTGTATCTTCGCCATCCCTTTAACATGTTAATTGCTGGACCCAGCTGTTCCGATTTTGTCAAACGTTTGATCGAACATAAAAATTATTTGATCGATCGTCCACCTCAACGTATCGTGTGGTGTTATAAAAAGTGGCATGCGGCGTAAGTCTCCTGAGAGAAAGTCAAGGCGATTCCATTGTGTTTGTGGAAGACATTCCTGGCGAAGATGACGGGATCGTGTCTGACCCCAGTCAAACACATCTGGTCATCTTCGAAAACATGTTAGGAGAAGACGAAGAAGAAATTAAACTGTGGTTTACGCGCAAAGAGCATCATCGTAATCCCAGTGTCATTTACATCACCCAAACTTTGTTTCAACAAAGTAAAATCCATCGCACCATCAGTCTCAATGCTCTTTAAGTGGTCTTGTTTAAAAGTCCTAGAGATAAATCGCACGTGCAAGTGTTAGCTAAACAGTTAGGAACTTCTTGGCTGAATCATGCGTAGAACGATGCCACTGAAACTCCTCACGCCTATTTACTCGTGGATTTAAAACCCACTACCCTCGATTATCTGCGACATCGTACCCATTTGTTTCGCCACTGGTGCCAAGACGGTGGGCCAGTCGTGTACACGTACCCGTCGACTTAAAAAATCTATGGAAACCTCGGACACTTTTGGTCTGTCTCACACATCGTCAACATGACGTCCTTTCAGTCTCATCTTCCCGTCAAATTGATTCGTGCCTTGTACGGCATCAGTAGCGAAAAAAATTCCACAAATACGTGCTCGTGTCTTAGAAGCCATTCTCAGAGAAGTGTTGCGATCGTTTACGGTGACAGCACGTCAGTTACTTCAAGGCATCAGTCACATCCTTCTTCAAACCAAACTCTCTTTTGACATAAACAAAGTAGCCCTGGCACAACTGGCAGATCCCCACATGGACACTCAAACCAAAAAGCAAATCATTTTGAAACCTGGAGGTACCGGTTCTATAGGAGGTGTCATCATTCGCTCCCTCCTAAAATAGGATCCCAATGCCCCAAAAGTTATCCCCAAGAAAAAAGCTACTCCCTGACCCAAAGGTACCCAGAAGAAAAAGAGCAGTGGTGTCAAGACCAGGTCACAGCCCCAGAAAAAACAGTCCCAAGAAAAGACCTAAGAAGTCAGCTTCTACCCGCAAGAGAGGCACTGCAACCAGGTCGCAACATTACATCCCCAAGCCACGACCTGCAGCGACGGTGACCACGTCTCCGGTAGCCTCGGGTTTTTCCACTTCTCCATTGCTTTTGATGCCAGCCAAACCCAATTTGATACTCGTCTTTCCTAATTTGATGAAAAAATGGAAACCCGTGTCTCCAGGAACTTAAACTGCAGCGGTGACACCCTCCTCTTGTTTAGCTGCTGCGGCAGCTGTTAACCAAGTACCTGCACCCAAAATCAAAGTCTAAGAGAGATCAGACATGTTACAGAGTTTACTGGATTTATCCAAGCAAGCATTGTTCCGATTTAGTCCGTTGCGAACCCTTCAACGTCGAGTGATGCCTGCCATGAACATGAGACGACGGACCGACAATCAGTGGCGACGCATTCCACCATTATAAAAAAGACCTGGGACAAACGGTGGGTATTAGTGTTTTTGTGCTCCTGAACACAAAATGATGTCACCTAACAGAAGTGCACATCATCACTATCGTCATTCACCTTCTCCAAAAAGGCAAAGGTAAAAAAAAAGGACAATCTCGTCGTTTGACCCCGCATCCGAAAAAACGCTTAGCGAAGCATCGATGTCTACCCCAAAAAAGACCCCATCGTCCAAAGAAAAAGAGGAGCAACCAAAGGGGATGATTATATGATTTGACAGTCAAGGAGGTCGTCAAAGAGACTGGTCACACACCCAACCAACTCCTCCAAAAATAGTATTTCCAAAGAAAATAAGATACAAGGATGTGTGCCAAGTCATCGACGTCAGTGTATTTTGTGTGTGCCCGGAACAAACAAAGATGTCACCCACAGAACCCATCCCTCTTCTACCACCAGAGGAAAGAAAAGGAAAGGATTGCCTCCTAGTTTAGCCAAACAATGGGACGTGTTGTCCGTTCTGTCCAAAGCCCCTCCACCCATGCAATAACAACTCATTCAAACATTCTCGAAAGACGTCGTCGATACCGTGTGCGAATGTTACCTGAATGTCTTGAAAGGAACGATACCTTTGTCTCAACATCAGAAATAATGCTTAGCCAAGCATCGACACGTTCCTCGCCAAATGGTCAAAAAGAAAATACCCATCCGTAAAAGGAAAAAGATGTTAGTGCAACGCGGAGAATTTGTGCACCTGTTGTTAGAACCCGTGCTAAAAGAAACATTGGGACCACTGATTACAGGACTCGTGGGAGCTGCTGCTTCACAAGGAATAGGTCAAAGATAAAAAGATCAAGAAGATAAAAGGGGCCCCGGAGGTGAAACGATCTCAGACGTGACCTTTGGAATCTGATGGAAGAACGAAAACTGACTTTAGTGCCTTACAAACGATGGATGAAATTCCATTGTTGGCAAGAATAAAGGACCCCGCATTTACCTCCCAATCCTCATTTGACCGAGATGTCCCAGTTACAAGACGAATTGCAATAGTTGATGGATCTCAGAGATTGATCAGAAACGGAAAAATCTCAACGGTACGGTCAAGTGTTGCAACGACTTCAACTCTTTCACCAGAAAACGTTAGACGAAACAACTCGACCGACTCTTAAAAATTTTAAGACCCTGATGAAAAGACCATCACTATCACCACCCCCAGTGACCAAGACAGAAGTAACCACACGGCTGCATGAGGAAGAAGAGGCACGAGAAGTCTTTCAAACACCATCTGCGGCTCCCATCCCTAGTAAGATTGCAGCGTACTTGTTGACCCCTTCCCCACACCCCAACGAGAAGAACTTAAAGCTTGGGTTAGAAAGATATGTCCACTCCTTCGACAGAAGTGGAAAAGAAAGAGGGGAAACCAGAAGTGAAAATAGAAAACAAGACAAAAGCCATCCCATTACCAACACCACCACCACTACCCTCGACTTCTACTCCCTTGGCAAGTCGGACACGTAATGCCGTTTCCAAACCGCCGCCTCGCCCCAGTCAGAGTAGCATCAGTGAAGAGTGGATGATTTATTAAAGAGAGGGTCCTGATGAAGAATTTGTTAGCCAGCATTTACTACGATCCAGTCCAAGAAACGAGACATTCAATTTTTCACCACCGAGAATGCAGAAATCAAAGGCAGCATCGTGGAACGTTTTCAACGCACCTTGAAAGAACTCATGTGGAAATATTTAACGCATCAACACACTCTCAAGTACATCGACGTCTTACCACACCTGGCCAAAGCGTACAACCAATCTTACCATCGGAGCATCGGATTTGCCCCCGAGGAAGTGACTCCCGACAACGAAGTGACCGTCTTTGAGCGCCTGTTTGGTACGTCCCCGACTGTGGCTGTCCCCAAGAAAGGTGGAATATTGATGACGGGAGATTGGGTGCACATTGGCAAAACCAAACGCAGTTTCGACAAAGGTTACTTACCCAACTGGACCACCGAATTGTTTCGCGTCACTGGACGAGTGGGTGGCTGTCATCCTGCCGTCTATAAATTGAAAGACATGAACGGGGAAGTGTTAAAAGAACGTTCTACTTGCCCAAGTATTAACGAATGACCAAAAAAGACGACGAGTACGACATCGAGAGCATTTTCGATCGAAGAACCCGTAAACTGGGAAAACGACGTGTCAAAGAAGTCAAAGTACGTTGGAAAGGATATCCTCCCAGGTTTTATTCTTGGATTGACGCGTCGCAAGTCATCGGCTTTAAAAAGAAGTTACCAACACGCCCTTCAACACAGCCTCAACCACGACAGTGACCGCTTCTTCTCCGAGTTTTTCTCTGCAAGATCTACAAAAACAACCCTTGTGGGTGTGGTGTGGAGGACGTGTCCCTAAAACGCAAATTGTCTTTTTCTGCCAAATCTTTGTGGCGTATTGTGTCATCGGTGCTGCCATCGCCAATTTGAGTTTGCAACAAGTAGACAAACAATTGTGGACAATTTTACTGAGCAGTTGCATCGGCTACCTTCTCCAAATCCTTTCCTGAAATACTCTAACTGTAACAACGGGAGTCTTGCGACCAACGTCAGTTACCCTTCCAATAGTCACCACCAAAACAACAATAATCCTCTTTTAGACACTCCTTTGACCTCGAGTAACCCCTCGGACAGCAGAACTCTGAAATTATCAATAACCAATTTTACTTAACTTTAGCCAGTGACAGTTCCATGGATGTGTTTCCCCACAATACTTTGTGCTATTTCACGGCCAAATTACCTCAGGCCGTTCAATTGGATCACGAAGCCATTGGGAAGTGTCTTTTTTCGAAATGATTCACCCTACACAAATCAAAAACATCACTGAAAATGAAAACACTTCTGAACGACCAAGTGCAACAATACTTGAATGAAAACGAAACTGTAGATGTCTCTATGAATCGACCAGTGTCCCCCGACACTCCACGGTACATCTATATGTTGAAAATTCCTGCAGGCTTTTATTTTAGCGGGTCAACATCTGGTGGACACGATTGCTTCCAAATTCAATGCGCTGTTTGGCAAAGCCTTGGATAAAACGAAAAGAAGTGTCTCCATCGAGTACCATAAAGTGGCTCGTCGCGTACTGATTAAATTTTTGGATGCCAAAACGTTGTCCGTTACATTTTTTCCTGAATTATTTGACATTTGGGTGGAGACCTCAAGATTATCAAGAGTCCACTCATACCACTTATCACCAACAACGTGAATTTTGTGAAGTTTTTTGGTTACCCTGTAGAACTGCACCAAGGATTAAATTTGATCTTTGTGTACTCTGATGCGGTGGAGGCCGACGTGGTGGGACACACATCCGCAACGTTACTGCGAGTCATTCCTTTAAAATCGGATTCTGCCACGACCAATGACGAGGAAGGTGGAAACACCTATCACGTTCACTGCGAATTTGTACATCCTCACTATTTGCCCGTCAGTAAGTCGTATTTCGACAGTGTAAACATTGCTATTAAAGGAGATCTGGGAGAAAATATTCCATTCTCCAAAGGGAAAGTCAAAGTGAAACTCCATTTTCGAAAACGATTCTCTAACGACTTGTAAGTCATTTATCCTGTGTACCGAGGAGTTGCTCGACAGCGAGGACATGGTTTAGGAGATATGTTGAAATCGACGTTTCCTTCGGTGGGCCCTTTTTTGAAACCGAAGGTGACACGAGGATTGCACGCCTTGAAAGATGCCGCTTTGACGCAAGGTAAAGAATTTCTCCAAAATGTCATCTTCAACAAACAAAATCCCAAAGAAGCCTTCTTGAGAGCAGGCATAAATGTCTTGCTTCAAACTGGAAAAGACATTTTGGGTCGACGAGAAACTCCTATATATGCAGTGGACGCTGCCCAGTCAGGCATTCCTGCTTTCCTGAGGCCACAGCAAGGACAAGACAGAAAGAGACGACGAAGACACCCCTTCAGAGGACTTCACACACACAGAGCTAGAAGACCAAGAAAAGAAGAACTGTCACAGAATTAGACGGTTTTTTTTATTAAACAGAAAAATGATGCACCGAGAGTCTTGCTAATGTTTCAAGTCGGAACTGGATCTGTGTATCATGCCACCCACTATGATGACGATGCGAGAATCCCAATGGGTAGAATTTCATCCCATCTCCTCTTTGACGACCTCAGACCCCATCGAATTTGAAATCAAAGGACAGCCTGAAGATTACATCGATCTGAATAACAGTTACTTGTACCTGAAAGCCAAAGTGATCAAAACGGACAACAACGCTCCGGGAGTCGATGCTAAAGTAGCTCCTGTCAATAATTTCATGCATTCCTTGTTCAGCGAAGTGGATTTGTAATTGAATAACAAACTAGTCAGTAGCAGCATGGATACTTACCATTACCAAGCGTACCTCGAAAATCTCTTGACGTGCGCAAAAGATGCCAAGAACACTCATCTGGATGCTTGCGTAGTAAGGAAACCTGACACAGCAGGCGAGGATAAGTTTGACGACACAGTCCTGACTGCAGCTGACGATCCTCATAATGTGGGCTTTAACGACCGTCGAAAGAAAATCCTGTAAAGAACTAGTTTAGAACTGATGGATCGTTTGCATTTGGACATGTGGTTGCATGAAAAGTATTTGCTGAACGGGGTGGATATCCGCCTGAGAATGAATCTCAGCAGTAACGTTTCCCATTTGGTGGCCCATTCCATCATCCAAGAAACCAGAGTCTACGTTCGACGCGTGGAAGTCTTACCTAAAGTGGGAAACAACATCAGTCACACTTTGAACAGAACGACTGGCAAGTATCCGATACGACGCATGGAGGTGAAAACCTTCACTATTGCCGCTGTACTCTGATCCAAGATCGAAGATCATCTGTTCCAAGGACAGTTACCCAAACGTTTAATCATTGGTATCGTCAGCAAGGAAACCCTCAACGGAGCCGTCACTGCCAATTCTTTCGATTTTAAGCACTACAGAGTGTCTAAAATCGAAGGCAGCCGCGATGGCAAAACCGTGTGTACCAGACCCTTCGAACCTAAGTTTGCCAAGAAGAATTACTTGAGATCGTACTTGTCCCTGTACGAATCCACGGGACAGTTAGGGACGAACACCAGCCACGGCATTTCGTACGACGATTATGCAGGAAGCTATGCTTTGTGGGCCTTTGATTTCACTCGAGACCAAGGCAGCGACGAGGGACATTTGCACCCTATAAAATTTGGTCAACACCGTGTGGAACGTCAGTTTGCAGAATCTCTACCCAACACGGTGAACGTCATCTTGTATGCCAAATTCGACAACACTATAGAAGTCAACAGTTTGAGAGAAGTCATTCTAGAATATTAGAAGTTATGGAAGACTCTTGTCCCTCTTTGAATGGTGGAGTCTCTTTGGAAATGGAATGGGAGAAGCAGAACCAAAGGACAAAGACGAAGAGGACATGGTGATGTCCAGATGGCCAGAACAAGAACAACATTTAGTCTTCTGCTTTGCCAAACACATGGCAGAAACAATTACAGGATTGACAAAGAAAGATTGCTATGGATGTCAAAAGGATCATCCCAGTGAAATTCAACACGATAAATATCTGAAGAGTCAAGAAGAAAAATTGGACGAGTATCTGGATGACGCTTGTGGTCTCATGTCTGAAGAAGCAGTGTTGCATCAGTGGGATAAGGACTTGCGTGATCATTCTTCCCCTCCATCGACTGCACTGGAGATCCGTCGCATTGAATCTTTCTTGGCACCGAGTACGGAGACAAAGCGAAGAGACGTTATCTTGATAGAGATTTTCAAGCAAAAAGTCAGGATTGAATTGATGATTTATCATTACCTGTGAAACAAGAAATAAAAAAACATAGCAAGTGGCACAAGACCTGATAGAGGATGTCTTCAGAGAAGAAATAAAAAAGGAGCAAGAAGAGTGGGACCGAAAAGTACAGACTTCAGAAGCAGCAACAACAGCAGCAGCTACAACAACAACAACATCAGCAGGATCCAGAAAGAGGCTTTGTCGACTGTAGAGTACACACGAAAGGGTTCTCCTTCTCCTTCCGAAGAAACAGGCCATATCCCGTGGGAAAATACACAGCCAGACGGGGACGTAATCCCAGACGTTAAGAGATTGCCCAAACTCTTACCAACAAAACAGCCCTTTTCAGGTCTACTCCAAATATCTAGAAAAGACATACTACTCTATTGCCAAATTTGTCTGAATTTGTGTGTCGGTCTGTGATTGTAAGTCAAAAGATAGAAGTGTGCCTATAAACATTTCGTTTCCCTGGCTTGTAAGATAGTGTGTGTGTGTGTGTGTGTGTGTGTGTGTGTGTGTGTGTGTGTGTGTGTGTGTGTGTTTTAGGGTTACATGTATGGATGGTAATAAAGTGTGTTTGTAGGCAAAAATGAGTGTTTCTTTTAGGTCCGCGCGTTCCATGTTTTTCGTTGTTGTGTAGGTATTATTAGTTTTTATGTAAGGGGGTGTTTTCCTTCACGCCCGAGCTTCAGGCATATAGATCGGAGCGTTCGTCAGTCTGGCTATCCATCGTTGACTCGTCAAGATAGAAGAAAATGAGTAGGATTTCCAAATTTGATTGAGCTCCAGATGCACCTGGAGTATACCAGGCGCCTGCTGGATGAACTGGCCATGGAGGCAATCCAAGAAGAAGAAACGATTAAAGAGGAGGAGAAAAAGAAGAGAGAACAGTTTTGCCTCACCTCATCCTGAGGCAAACGGGTGAAGTCAATCCAATGGTGAGGACACCTCCCCAGCGTCAAGCACCACAACCACAACCACTACCACCACCACTGAGACCCGCTATCACTGAGATACAAAATTGGGACAATGAATTGAAAAGGCAGCGGCAAGAGTGGGAGTCGCAGCGACAACGTGATCAACCAAGGTTACAGCATCATCCGAGGATTTGGAATAGAAGAGGGAGGGAAGAAGTCTTCACTATCCCTTAAACTGAGGAATAGGATAGTGAAGCAACTCAAACCCCATCTGCGCTCCCAACAACAACAGTCATTTGGGAGCAGGATTGGAGTCGGCGCTGCGTGTGTGAGGCCAGACCTGGGAGATGTTATCATTAAACAGATGCATCTGGAGTTCAAAGAAACAGCCCTTCTCAGGGCTAACCAGATCTCTAGAAAAGAGAGACTGATCAAGTTGCCAATAATATTAGTGTTTGTTGGTAGTGTGTGTCTGTGTGTGAGTGTATTTGTCTTTCCCTTAACAAAACCATGTCCCCACACTCATGAGTGTTTCTTTCGTGTGAAAGTGGAGTAGTGTGACTATAAACAATAATTCCTTTGCTAATGTAATAGTGTGTGTGTGTTTGTGTCTTTTTCCCCTAAAAAGACCTTGTCCTTACACAAAAAATGTTTGTTTTGTGTGAAAGTAAAGTAGTGTGACTATAAACACGGACTCCTTTGAGGGTGTGATTACAGCTGATGGTGTATTTTGTAAATAAAAATTTGCTTCTCCACTAACTGTTGGTATGGAGTATTTTGGATTTTGCTGGTATTAGTGTGCTGGTTTGTAAAAATGTTATTTTAGGTCATTACTCTAATGTCTGTGTATTGTTTGGTATGTGATATTGACAGTTGGTGAGAGGGGATGTTTTCCTTCACGCCCGTGCTTGAGGTATATAAATTGTAGCGTTCATCAATCGCACCATTTAAAATTGAATACACCAGTATGGCTAGCGATATATTAGTGAATTTATAGAAGTTGCAAGGGGTATTGGATGATTTGGGGATGACTGAAGAAATATTAGAAAGGTTGAAATATGGTTGTTACAGGCCCCCACCGAGTTAACATGGAAATCAATAATTTGAGGAAGACCAAGAAAAGACTAAAGGAACTCGTCAAACAGAAAAAAAGAACAAAGGGAGGGTCAGGAGGAAAAACAGTAAATGAGAAGATATAATGAAAAAATAATGAAAGAGGAAGAAAATGAAGAGAGATAAAAAGAGGAGGAGGAGGAGAAGGAGGAAGAGTAGGAGGAAAAGGATGAGAAGAAGAAGAAGAATATAAATGTAGTGAAGAAGATAAGGAACTGGTTGAAAAGAGCAAGAGAAGAGAGAAAGAAGAAGAAGAAGAAAACAGAAGAAGAAACCCAAAGCCCCTTTTCAGGGCCACATATACAATAGACTTTGTTTCTAACTCAAAATCAACAATATTTGTAAGAGGACACATGTAAAGCTTAAAATGTAGAACAAATGATACAAAATGGGTCTTAATAGAGATTCATGTAAATAATTATAAAAGTATGGAAAGGACACTTCGAGAGTAGATATCGTCCTTCTGTAACTTTGAAAACTATATCGAATTTTATAATCCACCACTGGATATGTTCAGATGATTATTTCTTTTCAAAAGCCACCTGATCTAAAACTTGTAGCTAGAGAAATAAAACATAATTCACCCATCGAAATGGAAAATAGAAGAGAAGATGGAAAATTTATTTTGGAGAAGAAAAATTGAAAGGACGAATCTACAATGAGAATAAGTTAAAAAACACAGAAACGTGTTTCTACTTTGTGACAACACAGTTTACCTTGTAATTAACCACAGTCATCGATGCATGGAGAGTGTAACAATTTTAAACAAAGTTGTCAGTAATGAAAGTAATAGAAAATTTACAGATAAGAAATGCAATTGATTACGAGAGACTTCCAAATAATTATGAGAACAATGTGCAATCCTGTGGAGCAAAGGTACTATTGTGTGACAGCTATACCGGTGTCAATCTGATTAAACATGGTAACAATAATGTTGTATTTCTCATTAAATGGGGCACGAAGAATCAAGATCCCGATGCTGTCATCCAAAAATTGAACATATTTGCTTATCATAAAGCTTGGATCGTTCACAATCGGTCTCTTTTTCCTGTGTTGTCAAGTTCCACAGCAGGTACATACATTTAGTATTAATGTTTGTGACTGCAATTTGCGAGTGGAATTTACAAGGGTTGTAATGATACTGAAACATATCCGTAAAATTATCAGTATGCTTGATTTTTTTATCTAGAATAACCCGCAGCACACCAGTCAGGAAGGCATCATCCACTGGACAGTAAGGCAGTCTCTCTGCCAAGTCAAACATGTTAGATATTACGTCATATGGCAAGATGTATGCTGTTCCGCTGACATAAGGTGGGTATCTAGGGCTTGGAAGTTCCTCCTTTTTAACTGCATATTTACCTTCTCTCAGCACCGTTCCGCCGGTACGGTACATAAAGCCGTGGATGGTGTCATTGTTGATATTTGAATCCCTCAGCAAATAATCAGACAGTCTGGCCACATTGATGAATGTATCATCGTCAGCTTTCAGAATATATTTGATACTTTTGCAATAAGTTTTTACCCACCTTAGACCATGCATCATTTTTCTTGTTAGGTTATACCTCGACTCCATGAAATCAATTTGTATCATGTCCTTGTACTCATTACTTTCGTCTTGCAGGACTTGCAGTATCGGTCCATCTGCCATCCGTCCAAGTACGAAGACTATTTTGGTGGATATATTGAAAAAAACATGACTCCAATTAGCAACACTGCCCCATGTTTGCCTTATAGCTTGTCGTTCTTCCTTAGCTTTTGGAAGTGAGAGCACGAAGATCAGTAAAGATGGTAGAGGTAAAACACTACAAATGTCCCTGCCGTCTATTATATATTTCGATACATAAGGTGTGATAACTTTATCCCATGATCGAGCATAAATTTTCATGATTGATTCATTCATAGATTTTGTTATTACAAATTCTTTAGTTGAAAGAACTGATTTTATTGATAGGGACACTGTAGTGGATACCTCCGTAAAGTGACTTGAATTATGCACCATACTCCGAATAAACTTTTCTTTTATTATATGCATCAATTGGCTACGACTGATGTATACTGCATTGAAAATGGTAATGAGTGCAGAAACGCCGACAAAACATGCTACGATGCCCTTCGTTTTCATCTTTGTGGGTCTGTTCGCATGAAATTCTTCAGTCTGCAAAGAAAGTCAGAATATGTTTGTAAAACAATATCATTGCCTTAACCTAATACCGTATTTGTCTGACAACAGGACAAATACAGACCTAGAAGTCATTTCCTTCTTGTGCATGATAACTTATTTTTTCATGCCAAATGTATGCGTTTTATAATCAGAATTGGATGGTGTTATAATGATTCAGAGGAAATATAAGGATGGGCTCATAGGTATATGTTGTTAGCGTTTCTTAAGTTGTTTTTTCTTTTTTGTCCGGTATGTACATGCTATATATATATATATATATATATATATATATATATATATATATATATATATATATATATATATATATATATATATATATATATATATATATATATATTGTTGACATTGTAGTTAAATTACATGTGTTCAAATTTGAATTCTTTATATTTCATTTTTATTTCAATTTTATATCATTAAATGTAATTATTATTATGATGATGATTATGTTCGCAGGGTCTGATATTTTGTTAGAAACATCGTATTTATTTAGAACGTAAATGAGACTCGTGTAAGCACGATTTTTGCATGACGGTTTTGTCATATTAAGTAAACAGTCGGAAATAGCTATGTAAATGATTGGCTATGACCACGGTCATTTCTAAAAATACTTGTTGACATTCTATACTACGTTGGCGATATTTCGAAATCGCACGGTTTCTTCATGCTTGTACATGAAATGACGTATTAGTTTGCTTTAAAATGCTCAGGTAGCTGCGAACTAGTCTAGAGTCATATTGGAGAGTCATATTTTAACATCTTATAGAGTTTCTAAATACCTTAAGAAAAGGCATTCTTTTGTGCTGGAAAGAGTTGTTCGTTCGTACGTATGTAGAACAACATGCGTCTTGTTATCGATGATAGCTGTACTTCGTCTACCTGTTAAATAATAATTATTTTCCCTGGAGAACCACACGACTGGCTTTGGACAAAGACATTTGCTGAAATTATTTCTAAATTGAAACGGAACAATACAAATTGTGATTCACAGTGAAAATTCTGGACATTTGTGTTTAACCTTCGTCTGACATCATCATCCGCCATTTTGGAACGGAATTGAGATTCAGACTACGTCAGTTTAGAACTGTTTAGTCACAGGACTTGTGTGTTTTCACAATATTAGGACAAATTTTTGGATCTTCTTCGTAAATCGTAAGTCTTGTTTCTTACTTTTATCTTTTCACCGTGTTTTCTAGGGAAATAAATTATTTTTGTTAAAATTTACAAAGCTTGTTGTAGTCACTCTTTTCTTTATGTTAATTTAAACGAGCCGATATGTAACATAAAGAAAATTGGGTTGCTCGTCCTTGGGGATATATGAAATTGGCTAAAAATTGAAATTTAAATTCCCCTAGTTCATTTTGCTTGAAAGTTTAGTGAAAACAGGCTTTCTTTCACAATGTCAAAAGTGGAGTTTTCTTTCTAGTCCAACTCAAGAACAGTTGGATGGTTTGAAAAAGGATGAGTTGTTTGAACTTGCCATAAAGTACGATCTTTCTGAAACGAAAGCTTCTTTGACAAAACAAGAAATCAAAATTATTTTAATTCAATATTTGGTAGGAAAGAATATTTTTGACCAAAGTGTTTTGGCATCTGTCAGTAAGTCTATGACAGACTCTGACATTAAGAAAATAGAACTAAAAATGAAAAAGATGGAAGTAGAGTTAAGGAAGCTCGAGCTCCAGAATCAAAAAGAACAAATGAAATTACAATTTGAAGAAAAGGATAAAGAAAGACAGGAAAAGGAAAAAGACAAATAGAATTACAAAAGGAACAAAGACAAATAGAAGAAAGGGAAAAAGAAAGGCAAATAGAATTACAAAAGGAACAAATGCAATTAGAATAAAAGAATTTGAGATGGCAAGTAGCAAGCACGATTCCACTTCTCATACAAATTCAAATTTTAACATTTTAGGAAATATCAAGTTAGTTCCCCCTTTTAGTGAAAAGGAAGTAGACAAATATTTTGTTCATTTTGAAAAAGTTGCTGAGAATTCAAGATGGCCAAGAGAGTATTGGACTCAATTATTGCAGAGTGTACTTTATGGCAAAGCCAGAGATATCTATATATTTCTGTCAGTACAACAAAGTTCTGATTACGATTTGGTTAAGGAATGCATCTTGAAGGGTTATGCATTAGTCCCTGAGGTTTATCGGCAAAAGTTCAGAAGCTATAGGAAAGATGCTAGGCAAACTTATGTTGAATTTGCTAGAGAAAAAGAACAGTTATTCAAAAGATGGTGCTTAGACATGAAAATCGAACATGAATTTTGAAAGTCTTGAACAATTAGTATACTTGAAGAGTTCAAGAACTGTGTCCATAGTGATATTAAGAATCATCTTGAAGAGCATAAGTTTGAACCTTGGAAGAAGTTGCTCTTGCTGCTGATGAGTATTCCTTAACTCATAAAATTCCTGCTGTAAGCAAATCTTTCACTCAGCAATCTACTGATAGAAAGGTGTTTCAACCAAATACAACTCTCAGTAAAACTCAATCTGGCACAAATTCTAAAAATCGAGCCTCTGAGAGACTTGATTCAAAATCCTTGTCTATTCCTACGTGTACTAATTGTAAGAAAAAAGGACACGTCATTTCTGATTGCTTCAAATTGAAATATAGGCATCAGAATCAAGATAGACCTATCCCAAATGCTCTTATTGCTAAGAGGTCAAGGTCACGGTAATGTATTGAAAACAATATATTTGTTGGGTTTGAAAAACCTCAATCTGATTGTGTTATGGAGAATTTTGAACCCTTCATGTCGAAGGGTTCTATATCACTCTTGGGTGATTGGCCAATCTATCCCTATTAAAATTTTAAGGGATACAGAAGACCTGTTCTAATGAGTGTTCTCATTCAGTGAGTAGAGTGCGGCTTTGTTAATGTTCCTCTCCATTCTGTTAATTTGTCATCAGACTTAGTTTCAGGACCTGTCACAGTCGGTGAAGTGTCTACTTTACCCGTTGAGGGCATTCATTTGTTGCTAGGCAATGACTTAGCTGGAGACAAGGTTGTGGTTAATCCACTTGTAACTGACAAGCCTTCTTTCGATCAGAAAGTTGATCCTGTTGAAAAAGAAATCCCTGATTTATTCCAAGCTTGTTCAGTTACCACAGCTTTGGCAAAGAAAGCTCTTGAGAATGATTTTGATAAGGTAAATATTCTTTTAGCTGACACATGTATTGGTCAGGCTTTTGATGAGGTCACTTTCACCTCTAATTTGGAGCAGTCAAAAGGTATTGATCATAGTGATCCTCTTTTGAATACTCATTCTTTTTTCTGATCAGGGTGATAAACGACACTCACTTGTCGTCAAACAAGAGAAGGATCCTGAGATCTCCTGTTTGTTTCAGCGAGCCGTTAGTGAAACTGAAGCAACTGAAGTACCTGTCTGTTACTTCATTAAAAATGGAGTTCTTATGAAAAAATGGAGACCTCCCGAGGTACCTGCTAGTGACGAATGGTCAGTAAAATATCAGATTGTGGTTCCGAAACCTTACAGACAGGAAATACTTAGTTTGGCCTATGAAACTACTATGGCTGGTCATTTAGGGATAAATAAAACCTATCACAAGATCTTGACTCACTTCTATTGGCCAAAAATCAAAAGTGATGTGTGCAAGTTTTGTAGGTCTTGTCATACTTGTCAAATTGTAGGAAAACCAAATCAAAAGATACCTAAAGCTCATCTGCAACCAATTCTGCATTTGACGAACCTTTCAGTAGAATTATGGGAGATTGTGTTAGTCCCTTACCAAAGACCAAGTCAGGTAACCAAAATTTGTTGACCATCAAGTGTGCGTCAACAAGTTTTCAAGAGGTAATTCCTTTTGAGGAATTTTGCTCAATTTGGCCTTCTCAAATTTGATCAATCTGGTCAAAGGTCAAATTTCAAGTCTGGTATGTTCCAGCTTGTTACACTTGAATTTGGCATTCAGCAGTTCAAGTCAAAAGTGAAACTATGGTTTCACCAAATTTTACTAGAGAGAAGTTTTGAGTCCTGTAATAAAGTCCATTCTCTCTTGCTCATTTTGCAGAATTTTCTTCAAGTAAGATTTTGTGGCCCTTACAAAGTAAAGAAGAAAATGAATGAGTTAAATTATAGTATTAGTACTCAAGTCTAAGTAAATTAATGGAGTACTCTATATTGAAAGAAATAGCCAGGTAAATCATGCAATTAATTTAGTTGTACCTGTCCCATCAACTGAGGATTTGAATGAAGGAATTCCGTTGGATTCTACTGATCTTAGAACAACAAATCTTCGGAATTCGGAAGTTATGGTAAATCTAGACCAGAAACTTTCTCATTTACAAAAACAAGAAAAAAGTGAACTTAAACAATTATTGTCTGAATATAAGCACTTGTTTCCAGACATACCTACAAGGACAAACAAAATTTTTCACGATGTTGAAATAGTAGATTCAAAACCCATGAAACAACACCCATACAGGATCAATCCTTTTAAACAGGAATACATGAAAAAAGAGATTCAGTATTCACTGGAAAATGATTTTATAGAGCCCAGTAAGAGTGAGTGGAGTTCACCGTGCATTCTTGTTCCGAAACCGGATAAAACTTTCCGAATGTGTACGGATTATAGGAAGGTGAACAGTGTGACAAAAACAGACTCATTTCCATTGCCAAGAATCGACGATTGTATCGACAAAATTGGAAATGCCAAATACGTCACTAAATTCGACCTTCTGAAGGGTTTTTGGCAAATTCCACTAACGGAAAGAGCAAAAGAAATTTCGGCATTTGTGACTCCAGATGGACTCTACCAGTATAAAGTAATGCCATTTGGGATGAAGGGTTCTCCAAGTACTTTTCAACGCCTTATGAATATGATTACTTCTGGTCTAGACAATTGTGATGCCTATATTGATGATGTCATCATCTACAACAACACCTGGAAAGAACATCTAGCCACGATTCGGAAGTTCTTCGACAGACTCACGGATGCAAATTTGACTATTAATTTATCTAAAAGTGAGTTCTGCCGTGCTTGTGTTACTTTTCTAGGACATATTGTGGGACATGGTCAGGTTAAACCTATAGATGCTAAGGTCAAGGCTATTTCTGAATTTCCTGTGCCTGTCAGTAAAAAACAGCTGATGCGGTTTTTGGGTATGGCTGGGTACTATCGCAAGTTTTGTTCTAATTTTTCTGATATTGTTGAACCTCTGACAAACTTGTTGAGAAAGAAAAACAAGTTTCTTTGGACTGAAAAATGTCAAGAGGCTTTCGATAGATTAAAGGCCATACTTAAAAGTGCACCAGTTTTAATAGCTCCAGATTTCAGTCAACCATTCAAACTATCTGTGGATGCAAGTGATATTGAGGTTGGTGCAGTTTTGCTTCAAGATGACCAAAATGGTGTAGAACACCCAGTGTGCTATTTTTCTAAGAAATTAAATAAACACCAAAGAAACTACTCAACAATCGATAAGGAATGCTTGGATTTAATACTGGCATTACAGCATTTTGAAGTTTATATAAGCTCGGCTCCTTCTCCGATTGTTGTAATTAGTGATCACAACACCCTTACTTTCATCGACAGGATGAAAAATAAAAATCAGTGTATTGAGATGGAGTTTATTTTTGCAAGAGTACAATCTTGACATCAGCCACATCAAAGGAAAAGACAATTTAATTGCAGATGCACTTTCCCGTGTATAGAAATATCATTTTCATATACACTTTTGTAGAATTCATAAGAGTTCTTTTTATGTAATTTCTTTTACCTCGTGTTTAATTTACATCTGGTAAAAAATGAAGCTTTATTACATCTTTCTTTTTTCTTTATGGGGGAAAGTGTTACGACCCTGTAGTTAAATTACATGTGTGTAAAATTTGAATTCTTTATATTTCATTTTATTTCATTTTTATATCATTAAATGTAATTATTATTATGATGATGATTATGTTCGCAGGGTCTGATATTTTGTTAGAAACATCGTATTTATTTAGAACGTAAATGAGACTCGTGTAAGCACGATTTTTGCATGACGGTTTTGTCATATTAAGTAAACAGTCGGAAATAGCTATGTAAATGATTGGCTATGACCACGGTCATTTCTAAAAATACTTGTTGACATTCTATACTACGTTGGCGATATTTCGAAATCGCACGATTTCTTCATGCCTGTACATGAAATGACGTATTAGTTTGCTTTAAAATGCTCAGGTAGCTGCGAACTAGTCTAGAGTCATATTGGAGAGTCATATTTTAACATCTTATAGAGTTTCTAAATACCTTAAGAAAAGGCATTCTTTTGTGCTGGAAAGAGTTGTTCGTTCGTACGTATGTAGAACAACATGCGTCTTGTTATCGATGATAGCTGTACTTCGTCTACCTGTTAAATAATAATTATTTTCCCTGGAGAACCACACGACTGGCTTTGGACAAAGACATTTGCTGAAATTATTTCTAAATTGAAACAGAACAATACAAATTGTGATTCATAGTGAAAATTCTGGACATTTGTTTAACCTTCGTCTGACATCATCATCCGCCATTTTGGAACGGAATTGAGATTCAGACTACGTCAGTTTAGAACTGTTTAGTCACAGGACTTGTGTGTTTTCACAATATTAGGACAAATTTTTGGATCTTCTTCGTAAATCGTAAGTCTTGTTTCTTTTACCTTTTCACCGTGTTTTCTAGGGAAATAAATTATTTTTGTTAAAATTTACAAAGCTTGTTGTCACTCTTTTCGTTATGTTACTTTAAACGAACCGATACGTAACAATATATGTATGTGTATATATGTATGTGTATATATGTATGTGTATATATGTATGTATATATATGTATGTATATATATGTATGTATATATATATATGTGTGTGTGTGTATGGGACATACAAGAACAATTATATATGAACAAGTGACTGTCCATGTTTATATATGAACATGTGACTAATTCATATATAGAAAAATAATTCAACAGGAAATCAATAATACATTCTTAGGGTACTCCACCCAACGTGAGGTAGATATCGAGGCGAGGTGTTGTGTAATTTTCCTGCTTCCTCGATGTAATTCCATATCGAGTAACAAGGCGCACGAACAGGAATGGAATGACACCGATTTAATATTAACCTAACCTGGGCTTTGCACAATCTATTCGTTCAATACGTATCCTTTTTACGTTTCTTTCTTTCCATCCTGACTTACTAACAATCATGTAACTAACTGTAAAGTGTTTGTTCCCTGAGGTTTACACCCAGACTAATGAGCGTTGTACTTTCTATAGAAGCTACAGAACAGTAATAGTCTACAACCCCCGAGTTTAAACGTTTTAAACAGGTTGTAGGATGTCAAAGTGTGAATAATAATCCCAGGGAACGACGAATGAAGACAAAAATGTATTGCTGCTTGATTTTAATTTTAATTTACAAATGTAAGTAAACTCGTGTAATTTCCCAATCTCAAATGCTTATTATAAATAACCTTCAAGTTCAACTATTTTTAAGTTCCCATTTATTTATTAATTCCTAAATTCAAAGTCTTCAATTCGTCTTGAATGAATGAATGATAGTTTTTCTCAAAATATACGTGGCCTCTGGCCTATGTGACAATAATAGACAGAGTTTTCAGATTTATGTTCCTAATTAGGGTTAACTTCTTCTCGAGGACCTAGTTACCCCCCCCCCGCAAACAATCATGCATCCGCGATGAATCCCCGAATCTGCGACCGTGATGTCAATGCTCACTAGGATGGATTTCAGATTTCGACTGCTTATACCCTGTGCAGCTACTGATAATAGTTAGCCTCTTTAAATTCACGAGGCTGTAGAATACTGCAGTTGTCTGTTTAGAGTTTTGATAGATTACTGTAATGGCCAGGTTTAGGTGAAGGAATGAGACAGATCGATATAGACCAGCAATACATAAAGCTCATGTGGGTATTACAATATTCGACCAATTTCTTCTTTGACGCTTGTGACGTCAAAGAACAGATTATATCTCTGATTAGCCTAAATACGTGTTAACAAATTATAAAAGAAGTCCAAAAGATATTCTAAAATTGTTTTTAAATTCGTACCCGGAGCATCAGTTGGGTCTTGTGATTTCACCAGCGGTCGTCAATGGCCCCTTTATGTTCAGATGAATACGGATCTGAGAGCGGCTGCCATGAACGAATTTGAAGAGCACTTGAATACGAATTCGAGCAGACGTTGTGACATTGATCAACGAAAATGTCACGGGTTCATTGCAGACGCTCAAGATATTTGATGGTGGACACGTTGCTGTACACAGTAAGAAATCTCGGCTGTAAACGATGAAACCCGTTTACGTTGGCGCCATGTTGGGTCAGTCAAAACTGCTTATGTACAAATATGACTCGATTAAGCCGCGGTTAGGCGACAACGTTAAAATGCTCTACACCAATGCGGATTCGTTGCTGATGCACGTTACCAAGAATGACGTCTAAGGAATATGGGTGGGACATCGCCTACATGACAGTTTGACACTAGCGAGAACCCGATAGACCGTCTGCTTTTCAGAAACGCCAAGAATGTAGTGGAAAAATTCAAAAACGAATGCGATGGAAAGCCAAGAGAGGACTTGATGTATCACATTGATATAATCAAAAATGTCCTAGAATGAATTCACATTAATCCCAAAACAGTAATTTATTCCAAATATTTTGAGCGCTTTGTAACTAAGTGAATAATTTAAATAAATAAATAGATTGTTAAATCCTCCCAAACAGTAACTTAAATATAGTTTCAACTGATTCCATTAAAATTGATAATAAGATAATGAACGAGTAATTCTGAGGTAAAGAACATTTATGTAAATGCTAAGACACAATTACAGAACCAAGATGACGGTCGTTTTCCAAAGACATTCGTACACAACTTGTTCTAGAACATTCTTAATTTCTAAACGAAACTAGACCTTGAGTTCAACATCTGTAAACATATTTACTTTCAAGTGATAATGGTCATAAAATATAATCTAAATCATAGACAAAAATTAGGTATGTAATATCCTATTTATAAAGTAAATTAATATTAGTTAGGTACATCCAACTCCTACCTTCAATGACGGACTAAAGTCAGCTATAAAATATTAATTAAATATACATAGCATGGATAAATGCTAGCACACTATACATATTAAATATACATTACAGCGGTGATTCTGCATTTGCAGGAATGACTTGTAATTTCTCTTGCACAAATGTCCCATTCGTAGCTGGCAGCACTAAACGGTAACGAGTTCGATGCTCTGCAATTTCAATTCAGTCTGAGATTCTAAATGCATCAAAGGATCAAGCTGGTTTAGTAGCACGAATATATCCACATTCTAACTCTTCGGAACATCTCGATTGTTTTCGATTAATTCTAATGCGAGTGACTTGGGGTCGCATAACGTACGAGTTGGTTACATTTTTCTGTCTAATTGCGCCAGCGGGTCTCGAGCGTTGCGTTTCCAGGTAGACTGCGTTCATCATCAATAGCCTTTCTTCAGTGGAGCCATCCCGGATGCGGTTCCGAAGGCCCCTTTTGCAACCATAGAAGCTGCTACCACCAGCAAAGTAGGATTGCCCGTGAGGAATGGAAATATTTACCCGTTATGTTTTGTAGTTGCGAACTCTGCCGCTGGCAACTTAAGAGTTCCAGCTACGTTCGACCTCTTGTCCTGTGTTGGTGTCAGGATTAGTAGTGTTCCAGGTTAACTTGTACGGAGGAAGTTCCAAATGAACTCAGGTTAATTTGTTTCATCGGGACTGTTATCTTTTCGAGTTGACCTATTAATCTTGACAAGTTTACGCTTATACGAAAGTTCATTGCAAACATTATATGTTCAATTACAGCAAAATATTTTCCACTGGCGCATCAATGACTCTCATTCGACCACCTGATCCATCTAACAAGTGTTTTTGCAGATCTTTGTCTATGTTTTGATCCCAATCCATAGTCTGCAAAAACGCACCGCCAGGTAGACTGAGGTCATCATCTAGATGTTGGTGGCAGCAGCTTCTGCGGTTGCAAAAGGTGCCGTCGGAACCACATCCGGGATAGCTCCACTGAAGAAAGGCTCTAGATGACGAATGCAGTCTACCTGGCGGTGCGCCTGCAAAAACGGGAAAGGTCTTCGACCACCCGAAGGTTCACAGCCCAATTTCTTTGATTACCCGAACGAGAGGAGAGGGTTTCACAATCGAAACAAGTCTTCGACTCTGTTGCCGACTTTGACGGCCAGGGAACGAATCTTTTAGGGCGTCTGTTTACCAGTTCTGATTTAATCTCGAGGTCAAACTCAGTAAAACTTTTTCAAAGCGTCTTTATGCTGGATGACCTAGGAGCTAAAGGCTCACAAGCCATGATCCCTCACACGCAGGAAACCGGCATTGTTAACCTAGATTCATAAACAGGACCTGGAACTTAAGGGATCGCTTACACTGTAACAACTCAACATCTTTTGTATTTTGGCTAGCAACGTTACGTGAAGTCAATGATTATCTGTGAAGGAGGCTTCATGTCGAGAAACAATGTTTCTGGAAGTGGGACAGCTCTACTGCTGTTTTATTCAATTCTGCCATTTCGAACTCGAGCAGGTGGTAGATGGTACAGTATGTGGATATCTCGTCCTAAAAATACTGCTTACACTTTTCGAAAGCCTACAACAAACGCACTTGTCGATTTTCACTTACAAGCTACGCTTGAAGTTTATACGAAATGCCTGACGGTGCGACACGACCAGGATACCCCAATGTGGACTTAATGAGGTTTGCAAGCAAAGCCGATTTGGTCAAGTGGAGCAAGCGAGTTGTTGTCGGCGTCGACCAAAACTAACGTGTAATTTTACAATATCGCACTAAAATATTGCAACGATAGTTCCGATATCGATCGACGGTTATATTTGCATCCGTCATTACGTTTGTTCGCTAATTAGTGTGACGCATTTTATCTGACTTCGTTGCCATCTTTACATTTTACAGGTGTTATAAAATCAGTAATTTGTGCGAGAGAAGTTTTATGTGAAGTCGGCATGACGAAATGTAATAAACGGCAGGACGGCACTTGCTATGTATAGTCTCAGACATAATAAAGATAACCCATATATGTTAGTACAGTTTCACCTCTTCATAAACTTAAAGTATTCTTTTTAAAAGCAAAATCTGCAATGAAATTAAACGAAATTAAACATTTTGAGATAAATGATGTCAAAGTCTACTGTTGGAAGTATATTTATTGAATAGCATTAGGGCCATTCCATAACTTAGTATACAGTGTGGAAATGGTTTCACAATCACAAAACTGACAGTATTTTATTAAATCTCTCCAAGACAACCTGTGCCAATTCAGCATGTAGTCCTTTACGTAACATTAGAGAATATGAAAAGAACTTGGAAACTTTCAAAACACTCAACACTAACGAAGCATGAGGCAGGATTCCAGAATTTCAAATTTAACCTAAAAAGTTAAAAAAAATACGATTTCCAAGGTAATACAAAACCAAACATGAAGAACACTTATGTTCAGCAACATTTTGACTGCAATAAGACACACAATTTGAAAATAAGCATACAATTAGCATTCAACTATATTCAAACGTTTCACAAAGACAACAAATAATGTCATTATTTTAAAACAGTTTTGTGTATTTATATGCGAAATATTATAAGTAATGCATTACTTCCAACGCAAGCATTTTTCCATCATGGCTTTGGTTAGGAAAATTTACTTAAAATCCTTCTTGAATCTGTTGAGGATAGCGATAATTTTCATTTGCATATGCCACAAGCACAACGGAGAACCATATTTCTGATAAATGTTCAGTGATTGTCTGCGTAATTTTCTAAAATACTTCGCAATGTAATAAAAAAATTTAGTATGTTCTTGCGCTTGTGAGCAAATATGGTGGATAGCAACGCGTAACTATGCAGTGAATTCGATGCCAATTTTGGATTAGTCAAAAATAATTGTCTTTGTGTTTGTTAGGTCAGAGCTATCCATTGCGATTATGGCAACTAACATTGGTACACCAGTCGGATTTATTGTAGACGCTATATCAGTTGAAATCAGGTCTGGAAAAATAATTTCGTTAAGTTTACAAAAACGAATACGTGTCTATTTGTATGTTCGGCGGCACAAATCATTCTGAGGACAAATGACCAGCTGCACTTGGTGGTTATCAAAGATAAACGATTACTCCAGCCGAACTCGGGACGGTGCTGGCAGGAATGGAAAATACCCGACGCATCCGCGCACAAATGCAGAATCTAAAACAAGGACTTGATTTTACATGCAGTAAAAATCTTAGAAACAGTCCTTCGTGGACGGGTCCGTACATCTAAAAAGGGAGTCTTGAGATAACCCTGATTAGTAACCGTTGGGAGTTAACACTGACAAGTAATTGGAATCTGAAACCCAGCGAGTGAGTTTTGACGTCGCGGTCTCAGACCTCTAAATGTTCGCCTATGTGGATTTATCACTGATGAATGGGCGTTTGCAACGGGGAGTCTTGAAGGATTTAGCCCTTATAAGTAACCAAATTCTGAAAATCCCTTTCTCTATTTACCACAGTTAATATCGTTTTTGCAGTCTACTTTGTTCTGTTCATAGCTTTGCCATGACAATAATTCGAAAAATGCAAATGTCCAGTAATTCGAAATGTCCAGTGATAAGACAGAAAACAGTGATTGCATTGTTTAGTTTTGATGCAATGCAGCAGCTAATATGGTCAATAAAAGCGAAAGAGTTAACACGTGTGCAGTCTTGCCCTTTTGATTCTGTTTAGGATCAATGGATTTCAAACCAATTAGAACATCTGCATTTTGAATGAGAGGAATTCAAACTGAATATACTATAGCAATTAGTTTGATAAAATATTCTGATATTTTTGGTCACACAATCTCTGTGACTGTGATGGCATCAGTCCTGCTGATTTCCGTGTAGTTCACAGTCGAAGATTGTATCAATTGTCTACTAAAGAATGAGCCAGAATTTTACATTCTAATCCCCAAAATATGAGTACGATGCTGTCGTTTTCTGATTTAGAATTGCTATTCTCTTAAGAAAAGCTGGAGCTACTTTTTTCCTTGATATTTCTTGGTTACTGAATAAACGAGAATAGCTATGACGTAGACTTGCTAGACATACAAATGGACTTGATCAAACATGGAAATGGGTAGCATTTTACAAAACTAAATCAAGTTCCAACAAATAACTGTCAAAATAAGGTTGTCATTCCCATGCAAACTACCCTATGCAGCCTCTTACAATGTCCCGCCAGAATCATTTCAAAAGCAATCCGCCAGGATTCGAATAGAAACGTTCCGAGCTATTCAGCTTTCGTGATTCAAAATGTGACAACTGCACAGTGGCTGTAAATCACATATATTGGTCTACTGCCCCCATGCGTCGAAGAACTCGTTCTTTTTAAAAGGGCATTATTAAAAATGAGTGCATGTGTTACATACGCTCCATTCATGAGAATGAGTGACTATATTACATACTCTCCATTTATGAAATTGATATTCATGTGCATATCGGCAGTTCAAGAAATTAAATTCAGTTTAAAACTTAATATGAAGTTAGTATCAGAAAGGTTGAAGAGTTAAGCAATTTCTTTGGTTTTAGTCAGGTTTGGTAATTGTATTGCTTTATCTGAAAATTGATAGGTCTATAAAAAAAATCATTATTACATTAATGCGATTGCGATTAGCTAGATTACGTTTCGTTGTCAGCATTAAAAATACGGATCATAATCCGCAATAATTCGGATAAGGTGCGTTAATCTAAGCAATAGATGTATTAAAAATCTGCACGATCATTCATTGCAAATATAAATACGTGTATCTACCTTTCACATTTTTCAATACTAGGTTGATATGTTATAGTTTCCAAACAACCCAATAAAGAAAGAAACAATGGCAGATCAAACTAAAGAAATCACGTTTGTGCGCACTGCTGTTAGCATACACTGTATCAAATAGTTGCTAATACATGTTTGGCAGAGGTGCGTTAATCAGGTTTGGTAATTGCATCATACAGAATAATACATTTGCTAATTCCAGGTATTAAGTCATGCATAAACTACGGTATTATTAGGGTATTATGACTCACTAGAATATTATAATAGTACTACAATAAAAATACCTTTACACACTACAACCTGTAGTATCTTCTGCACAGTGCGAGTCTTTTTATATGCATGTAACTAGGACAGGAGCTGCGATCAAGTACTATACATCCCCCAGTTTGTAATGAGGTGTGTTATGTTGTGTGCGAATGTGTGTGTGCGTGTGTTTGTATGCTTGTGTGTGTATGAGAGACAGCGAGAGAGATATATGGACGCTGTGTAAGGTCAAACTTCTGTAAAGAGGCAAGTATAACATTACTATTGGAACTCTTATTTATGTATTACTCCTTCAAAGTTTCATTTCTTACATTGAAAGAAATCTGTACATGAAGCATAGCCTCTCCCTCCGTACTTTTAGATGGTGTTTTCTCCAATATTAATCTGTATGATGCACGCTGTCATACATCGGACAGCTGAATACTATTGTACCTCTTTGGATTTCTGGCTCGGGATATGATGGCTGATGTTTATAGTAAGCCAGAATCTATAAGAAGGAGGAGAAATGAAGGATTGACATCCATTTTTTTAAAAGTCAGTTGTTTATTTAAGCACTATGCAATGAGCGTAATCATGGAGTTCTCGAGCTGTTGTACATGTAGGCAATTCCCACAGGTAAATTGTTGCGTGTTAATTTCCGCTAACGCCCATTATCTGGCATTTATTAATGATTTATCCCTATAAAAGCAAACGATCAACTATGTCGTGTTGGGTGCTAAATTTACTTCGCACTTCACTTTCTCCATCACGAGTAACATAGCATGGGACCTACAAGACCGTCAAGTGTCATCAGCTATAATCTTGGTCTTTTACACAGAATTACAATGAATAGTACAACTTAAATGGCGTTTCTCAGATCTCGGTGACATACAGCGTTGCAACTGGATGACAGTGTGGAGCATTCATAAAATTTCAATAAACCTACCTGACGAAAATGCATCCATTATGAAACGTGGTAAGAGAACTCTTGAAATCGATATGAGAATCACCATGTTGAGTAGCCAACCATTCCTTGTTCACGAGAACAATTAAGTCTAATCAGGATTTGTACTTGCGCATTTCGTGTTTACGCTTGTTACGACACGGCGATTGCGGGTATAAATTTACCTGGTTGTAAAGGAACATAAACTCCCATTATATGTCATAGGGTACAAACTGGAACTTACAGCAATACTGTTTGCTTGTAATGACTGTCTTTACGTTCAATATCAACAAAATGCATCTATGAATGTATTAATTCACTGAGTTCTACACTGTAAATAATGATGCTCGATTTGAAAGAAATAAAATGGACGAATGTAGGAAGAAATCAAATAGAATGGGATCGACTTGAATGAATGAATAAATAAGAGGTTAAATGAATTAAACAACTTTAAATTGTAAATATTGCTTTTGGATTATTGACTGAACGAATAACTGAATATATAATTGCAGGAAATGAGACAACTATATTATTCTCACAAGGTTTGACGCCGCAGATAGGGTTATACTTTGCATATGATTATTTTGCCGGAGCAAAGCTGCATTGGAGAAACATTTGAAATACACTATGACCTACTCTATATGTGCTTGTATAGTACATGTCTAAATGAACGCAGTTATCAGATTTTATGACTGTACGAACAACAATGTTTGAGAAATGTAACTTAATATAAAACCTTAACATAAACATGGAAGCAAGCTAGGTAGGTAGATGCAACTTACTTTTCCTGGCCAGAAAAAGCACTCACAGCAAGATTAAGACGCCCTTAGGCACAATGATTTTTTATTCAACCTCGACGTAACCACTGGAGCCTGAAGTGTAGGACACTTTGACCTGATCAGCCGTCACTGTAATGTAGTCGCAGAGACAATATACCCATCATGGAAAATATGATACTGACGTATATCCCAAGAAAAAATTACCGACGTCGACAACAAAAGATAACATCAATCTTCATGCTAGTGACATATAATCCATTTGTATTCAGACATACACAAAAATATACAAAAAGGTATATAGGCAGCTAAAATTTGACTCAGAAGGATGTTCTATTTATACACTATTCTATCTGTAGTGTAGATAACATTGAACAGGACAACGCGCCCTACTGTATGTCGTATGAATTAACAGAGGCAACGGGTTTTTGAGCAGATGAAAGTTGGGATATTGCCACTCCGATGAAACAAACCAGTTCGGTCTCGAGTTCTGCTTGACACGTGAACTTAAACCAGGTCTAGGTCTGTTCAATAAGCTAGTCATACTGAGCGTCGGCATCAATTTCAGTAACAGATTTAGACTCCACAAAACTACACACACACACACACACAAACACACACACACACACACACACATATATATATATATATATATGAGAGAGAGAGAGAGAGAGAGAGAGAGAGAGTCTATATTGAGACCATGTAAACTTATTTTATTGTGCTGTGAAACCAAAATACATGGTCTCCTAAAAAAGTTAAATCGAGTAATGATTCTGCTTAATATGGTTGTATCGCATTGTGTACTCAAGACATTAGACCCACAGTAAATCGCTGAGACTCGCGAGCAACCTTGGTGAAAAAATCGTATACTTTTGTTATGCGAAAACACAACAAATAGTCAACTAATAGTGGGACATCTGGACTCGAAAGGCCGGATGATGAACAGATCTACTAGAGACTTTGGCTAGAAATCTTTCAAGTCAACGAAACTGGAGTTCAGTCAAATGACAAGAATTGAAAGCTAAGCAACCTTTCACCTTGAGCGTTTGCAAAGCCCTTCAGCATCTGGCGGCATAGCCAAAAGTTGGAAAAAACTTAGCTAGCTACAAGTTCTTGTTGAGCGCATTTGTAAAAGTGAGACAAATCAATATTCACCGTAATAGCAAGTTGACGCCCACAAACACGAAGGATCAGACTTTCTACTGTGCCGCTTTGCCTGCATCTTCGCTAGCTAAGGTTCCGATATGATAACCCTCTCTTCACATTGGTGGGTCGAACAGATATTTTAGTGCCTTGTCTTAGCAAGCAGCAGAGAGGGTGAACCCTACAATTTTTTTTCGAGCAAAAGTTGTCTTAAAAATAAAGCTTCACACGAAAAAAATTGAAAAAAAGGTCAATAACGCCAAACTGAAACCTCTAACCGAATCGAGATTTTCTCACCGTAGCATCGCTACGGGGGTTAGTTCGCGCGGTTACTTCGCCGTTGACACCCGTGTTTATAAAATTGTGAGTGTTCATTTATGCACTCGTGCACGCAATTTTTGTCGTCCACCCTCTCTGCTGCTGTAATTAAACCATTGCCTTATATCAATAATGATTGGTGAAACTCACTCAGCTAGACTAGCTCGAGAGCGACTAGAAGCAATCAAGTATCTACCTGTCCGTGATTCTGTCAGACAAAAATTACAAGCGCGTCAAGATCTCAAAGAAGGATTTGCAGAAGCCGCAGAAGAATTATTTAAACCTATTACAAAGACTACTAAAGGTATTATTATTCTTCCCGTGTTGGAAAAAAACGCTGAAGCAACTGGAAAAATAGCAGAGCGAACTAAGAAAACAAAAAAAAAAAAAAATTCTGCGAGAACTTCCAGGTGAGATAGCTGCGGCTCAGCCACAATTACAAGAAGTACAACAAGTACTTGATAGTGTTGACAAAGTTCGTGAGGAGGTTGGCGATGTAAAGTATCTTGTTACGCCAGAATCAAAACCAAGATCAAAACCACCAGCCCGATTTTCCAAAGAAGGTCATAGGATGCTTCAAAAAGACCCTATAGCGCTTGCCGCAAGGGGATATCAACGTCGTGGTGAATTGTTAAATCCAAATACCGCTAGTGTTTAAAAAAAACTGAGCTCCTTTTGTATTTCGAAAGTTTCGTGGTATACCCAGAATTACCTATAAATACAGAGGTGATTTTGAAGATTTTGAGAGACAAGTCAAAGAGGCTGAAAGAGCGCCCTCACCGGAATACAGCCAACATTTTACTGAGCAAGAAGAAACAACTGGAAGTGGTATTGGTACAGGTACCAGGGGAAGTGGCCTTGTTACTCCATGTCCCAATAATGTCCTTGCCGATGTTAAAAGACTAGAAGTCCTCATTGGCGGAAAACAAGCCGGTAATAATTCTCCAGAAATCATTAATGAAGCAGCCGCTATTTGTCAACGATTGTTTACAGGCGGTATCATGGATATTAATGTGTATCGGTCCCTCATTAATTAAATCGCCGATGATTATTACAGCGATTAAAGCAGTCAGATATAATTATTATAATAAGATGATTATACATAATGCTCAACGTGGGCCAACCATGATTAGGGTGATAAATTCGCGATTACCTACATATAAAACATTCTACGGAGATGGACTCGGTGATGTTGTTCAGGGTTTATTTTCGAGGATAGCCCCAAAGGCAATACCGATTGCAAAGCAACTGGGCATGAAAGCCATTGACGTTGTTCGTGAAAAGGGTATTGGTGCTGTTGGAGATGTTGCCAGCAAAGCATTTTCAGCAATCAAGGATAGACTAGCACGATTAATACGACGAAAACCTCAGCCACCAGTGAAACTGGCCAGCACTGAAATGATACCTGCAAAAGTTAGTAAAATAATAAATCAAGTCGCAAATAAAAAATTAATGTCGTTGGCTGGTGAAAAAGAAAAAAATATAACCGCTAGTCTGGTGGCAGGAAATGGTTTTCATGTTAGACGATAACAAATATAATAAGGATGTTCAAACATATATCTGATCCCGCATTCGACATGGACGCACCAGTTCTCAACGATGAATTGGTACGTGATTATCAGTATTATTCATATGACGCACGTGTACCTGACGAGCGCGGAAGAATCGAATTACAAGTTCAGGATACAAGCATATATTTCTTACCTGCTGAGGCATTTATTGAAGTCGAAGGTAGACTTTTAAAATTAGATAATACAGATTATGGAATTGGTGATCGAGTTTGTTTTGTCAATAATGGTATTATGGCGTTATTCAAAAGTGCCGCATATAACATTGATAGACGAGAGATTGAGATTTGTCATAACGACATCGACGTTGCCATAACGATACTTGGTCTTGCAAGATAAGCGATGATTACTCAAGATCAGCTGGTCCATCAATGATGTTTGCCAAAGACACAACAGATCATCCAGAAAAGAGAAATATAACATTAAATGCAGCTGGGGACAGTTGTTGTTGTTGTTGTTGTTGTTATAGGGTTTAACGCCATTTTTCAGCACAAGATAGGCTATACATGGCGGCCAGTATTAATGGTGGAGGAAGGACCCTGGAAAATCCCGGGAAGAACCACCGACCCACGAGAAGCTACTGGCAGGCTTTCTCACGTACCCACGTTAGCCGAGTCTGTATCAATGAATGAAAATTTCAACTTGGGATTCGCGTCACGTCGATCAATGCTGGGCGACGATGAAAGATTTTCTTGTGCGATTCCGTTGTCACACATCTTTGGATTTTGTAGAAATGTTAGAAAGGTTATTTTTGGAGCCAAGCAAACAATTGTACTCGTACGAAAAAAAAACCGACGATGATGCAATATGGCATGCTGAAGGAGCTAACTCAGGTGCAACTGCGGCACTTCATGGTAAAGTAATACTGACAAAATTTTCACTGTGGATGCCAGTAACGACACCAGCAATATATGAAGAACGGTTACTTTCTTTTATGGACAGCGGAGGTAAATCAACATTGTCATGACTAACAATGACCACGGATTCTATCCAGAGTAACATTAATGGTTTATTCACATGGCAAATAGCATCACAGTAAGGTGTCTCTGCACCGTGACATATATTTGGTGCACTTCAAGATGTTACGCGAGTAAACTCACAAACAAAAAGTATTATGATATTTGACAAACTCGGTGTTTCTGAGGTTTCTTTGAGAATAAATGGACATCAAGAACCAGCCGAGGATATTGTTAAATTATGAACAAAATAATGTTGCACGTGCGTATCATCGTCTGATGACGTTCATGGGACGTGATCAAAATGTTGATACTGGTTTACAAATATCTCAGCGGGATTTTACAACGCTGTATCCGATTTATTACTTTTCGCTGAAACACTTGGATTTATCTAGGCAATCTGTCGTTGATATACACTTTCGAGCTCGTGTGACAAGAGGACCTATTGCTAATTACAGAGCAATCGCCGTCATACTCAGCGATAAGACAATGTTACTTGAATGTGCTGGTGGCTGCATGAGAGTCATTGATGCGCCAGTAGAAAACATGTAATTAGATCATGAATAAAATTATAAATGTCATGTCACCATGCTAGTGTCAATCTGACTCCTGGTCAGATTAAAAAACTGCAGTCGGTATCAGCGAAAAAATGTGGAGTAAAAATATCACTAGAGCGAGAACAAATCGCAGGTGGTCCAAAAAAACTATCGCTGACAGAACGTCAGCTCAAGTATTTCAATAAAGCCAAACAATCAAAGACCGGCATACGACTTAATCTTTCTGCGGGTGCCATCGAAAACATTGCAAAGACAGGTGGCATATTTCCACTTCTTGCAGCTATTCCAGGAATAATAGCCGCTGCAGCCCCAGTAGTTGCAAAAGCAGCTGCGTTAGGTACAGTTGGAACAGCTGCTGAAATGGCATTAAAGAAAGCAGCAGGAAAAGAAATAAAAAAAAAAAAAAAAAAATAGGGCGATCCGTTCACGGATTGGGTCTGAGACTTCCAGGAACTCGATACGGGAAAGGATTAAGAATTCCAGGGACTCGTTGATTTTCCCGTTGTCCAATTATGATTTACTCGATGCTGCTATGCGATTAAATATAAAAAAATTCAGAGGTGTTTTTATGCGTGATCAATTATTACACAAATCAAACAACGTTGAAACCGGAATAATCAACCTCGATAAAAACTCTAGTCATGGTACTCATTGGGTTGCTTACGCGATTGATCCAAGTGGAATTATTTATCTCGATTCGTACGGACTGACACCACCAAAAGAATTTCTGAAATATGTTAATGATCTCCGCACTCCGAACAAAGTTCGGATCTGGTATTCAACGTTACCAACGCAAACATTAACGGATCCACCAATATGTGGCCGTGAAGCACTAGCAGTACTTGATGCTGTATCAAATCAGCGAAACCACCTCATAAGGCTGTACACGAATACACGAGTTCTGTTTTAAATAATCGCTAATAATATTATGGTAGATATTTACGGAAGATCAGCTAAAACTCGAACAACGTTCGGAACCCAACAAGCATCAGATGAAGATTTACTCAAGCGAGTAACAAGGCAGATCAATGATGAATTATCTGATCTGCTCAATCTTGCCAAAGTTGATCCAAACGAACTCGTTATATTTCAAATCCGTGAAGGAAAATTGAAGACGAGTAATATTTCAATCAACGATATTATTATTCGTAGTCGATTATCGCGAGAAGGTCTTATTGCTGTATATGACAGAGAGGGCAAACTTATTCCTAGTGGCACTACTGCAGTGTCGATCAATGATAGGTTGTCAACATTCGGTGATACCATGCACGGCGCTCTCAACATGAACAATAATAAAATTACCAACATGGGAGAAGCAACAGATAATCCCGACGCTGCAACGAAGAAATATGTCGATGATAAGGAAATTCCAGTGACAACTTCGTTAGCTACAATCAACGATGGAATGATCACACTCAAAACTGATTTTACTAATCAAGTACAACTGTTTCTGAATTTTCGCAGAAACGTAAACAGAACCACTAATGGATTTTTTGGAAGTCCACATAAATCTCACCGATATAAATTCGAGAATCAACGACATTATCAGTGGAATTCCTAATATCGTCAATAAAACTAATCTGGTTAAAATTCCACACAAACAAATTAACAATATCGTGTACACAGTAACATCAGGATCATCAACGTGGACACCGCAAAATAACTCAATCAAACATACCGCGGAGGTCACTGGTGTGTATAGACTGTCCGTGTTTAGTTCTGCAAAATTTAGGATGTTTTTACTATATTTCCATGGCGTCATTCAACCGATAATTTTTCTGGAACTGTATCTGTAGTGTTAAATAAAGATACCGAAGAAACGTTTATGTTGGAACCATCTGATAAAAAATTAGCCTCGGCGTCTTACTGGTGGTGTCTGGAATTTGTAGCTGAAACACCTCAATTAATTACTTTATATAAAATAATGATTGACGTTCAGCGATAGAGATACAATCAAGTATGTGCGTGGCAAACTAAACTAAAACATATCATCGACGATTATACAATAAAAGTGAAAAAATATCGAAGACGCGTGGTTGTCGTTGACATAGTTGTCTATTCAGTTTCTGCGCTCATTGCTGGAACCGGTGTAATATTATCAACGATAACAATGACCGCGCCTGTAGTTGTAACGATTATCGTTTCATCCGCAACAACTATAGCGGGTATTTTTAGTATTATTGCAAAGAAGATAGATACATGCACGAACACAAAATTACACGAGTATGTGGCAAAATTACATACAGCAACAACAGCATATTCCAAACTATCATCGTTGATTTCGTCGTCGTTCAACGATGGCAGAATATCCGATGAAGAATTCAGCGCAATGGTAAAAATCTACAAAGAAAGTATTTGACGAAAGTATTGAAGAAATCAGAGTCCGTGACTATGTCACGGGAATTACTACAACAGATCGTCACTAACACTGCTCCGGTAAGAACTACAATGATATCAGCGAGTTCAACTAATCCTGAATTCAGTATTAATTTTCCAACTGCAATTCCAGCAAAATAAATTGCATTAGCGCAATTACGGGTTTATTATAGTTGGGTTAATATTAGGTCAAAATCATTCGGTGGACTACAACCAAATAATTCATTCATCCAAATAAAAACAAACCCGATGGAACTGCTGATTGGCAAGTAGTCAGTATTCCAACGGGCAGTTATCAGATAGAACAGATCAATGAAGAATTCCAACGCTGGATTAAGTCTATCACAGGAAAAGAATCAAAAATAGCCGTTACTGTTCATGAGCCAACGTTATCATCGGCCATTGAAATACATTCTCCAGATTATGCTGTGGATATTTATCAATCTTCAATCAGATCAGTATTAGGATGGCCAGAAATTCCACCGGTTTATTCTGGTCCACCAGAACCACGACGAGATAAGATTTTGACGACTGAAAAAGAATTCATAAAATTACCCGAATACAGGAAAAAAAAATCCGTGGGTTGGAGAACTCCCCATACATCATCCTGATGATCCAAGTGAAGGGAGCAAATATATATATATATATATATATATATATATATATATATATATATATATAAATTTTTACAGATCCAACAAGCATGAGATATGAGATTGAACAAACTGAAAATTTATATAAAAGACATAAAATCGGTGAATTAAGACAATCAGTAATTGATCTTGTCAAGGAAAACTTTCCAAAGATAATTGAATCATACAGGAAGATAAGCCCCCCGCCAAGTATTTTCAGATACAACAACGATTCATATGGCGGAGGTCGTCACATTTCGCCGGGCATCGTCAATATCACATCAACGATCGCTGTCAATCTAGTATGTGATGTCATTGATGGTAGTTATCAAGTTGACGCTGAAAAATCCAATCAAGCCCAACAAGGATACATTCTGTATTCATTTACACCTCAAGTACCCCCAGGCTATTTGATTGTATCAGAACCAATCAACGTTGTTTATCTAAAATGTCATAATCCACTCTTATCGCGGATACATTTTAAACTTACTGACCAGACTGAACACTTGCTCGATCTTAGGTCAGAAATGCTAAATATAAATCTGTATGTGCGTTCGTAGAGCGTCATCGTAGAAAACACCAAGCAAAAATAAAAAATGTCAGAATAAAATAATTTTTTTTACCCCGGTGCTTATATCAGGGTCAGAAATGAATTATCCTTCTTGTTTAGCTGGTACCACGTTAAAGGTGACACTATTGATTTCGTTGTCAACGTCACTACATTCACTTTCACCATCGGTGCTATTACACTCGTCGTTATTTTTCGCCAGTAACTCTTCCGCAACTTCATTCGCAGCCATAATATCTCTCAACTGTTTTATACGAGCGTGTACAAGTCTTTTTGTTTCGTATTCGTGAGATAATTCTGACCTAACCCTTTCACTGTACCGTGAAAGGGGAACAAATAATTTCACCTGCGTATCTGTAATTGCTGCCAGCGATTGTAACATCGCCTGTTGGATTAACTTTATGAATCTATAATCGGAGGGCAGCGTATACCTATTTTCGGATTTCCGAGATTGTAATGATTCAAAATCACGCATAATTTTTTCAGGATCAAGTTCATCAGATATTTTTATGCCGTCTTGTTGCAATTCCCTAATAGCAACAATAATAGCATTAATATTTTCATGATTTATTATATAATAAATATTTGTTTAAATAGAAATATATTTCTGAATTAATATAAATATAATAAATATAAAAAATATTTCTAAATTAATATAAATATAAATAAATAAAAATATATTTCTGAGTAAATATAAACATATATTTCTGGATTAATATATTTCTGAATAAATACTATGTCCGAATATATATATATATATATATATATATATATATATATATATATATATATATATATATATATGTCTGAATAAATATAAATATTATTTCTGAATAAATATAAAGATATATTTCTGAATTAATATAAATACATAAATAAAAATATATTTCTGAATAAATAATTATAAATATTGGTCTACCATTCCACGGGGTCCCTTCATTGCCAGTAAAGTCTTTATCATAAGGTCCTAAGAGTCCCTTCATTGGTGCCTTTGTTATGGCACTTTTCATTTGGAAGGCCTTTTCTTATGGCCCACAGGCACTCTTCATGGTTAAGGTCTCTCTTATGACCCACAGGCACCTTATGAGGCTTTTTCGTCCGGCGAACATTCTTTCTGAATGTCCTTGTGTAGGATCACAAGGTCAAGAGCTCACATCACCCTGCTGTTTATTTTAGACATCCCCCCGCGAGTTCCTAATGTGCAAAACGAAATATTAGAAATTCAGAGGGCTGTCTAGGCATATCGATTTCATGTACTCTCCCCCAAATCAAACCCCGGGGTAGTGCAAAACGGCATTCACCACGTTGTTCGACGTGGCGAGGGGTACACGAAATCTCTTGGGGCTGCTGGCACCCCCCAATTATTAGAAAAATGGCATATTAATCGGCTCCATCGACAATGTCAGTCATGGGATTCGAACTCAAGACCTCTAGTATGAGAGCCAGACGCGCTAACCACTACACTATGAGCTTCGGTTATAAGTATACGTTTCAAAAATAATTATATAGTTACCTAGCCCTGACTCTGTCAACGGCGATAAGTATATACACCAGATTCTGTGATTATCATATACTACCAGATTTCTGAATAAAATAAATCGCGAAAATCTGCAATTTTACACATTTCTGCCATTTCTAACTTGGTTAAAATACTGTATTCTCAGGCTAACAGAACTGTGTTAGTAAATGCGTTGGATCGATATTATTCCAGTTCTATCCGCATGCAGTCTAGACAAAAAAATAAAATAAAAATAAAAATAAAAAATCGATGACTACCGCACACACGGCTTATGTGAAATCTGAGAAATCTACTATAGCGCGGTTCGCCGTGATTTTATCACGGAATTCAATATCATCTTGACAACGTCAAAGAATAAAATCACGGAACTGAGATTTTTGTGCTTGATCATATGAAATATCTAGATTTCTCAGACTTCAGTGTTTGGGGGATTAGACATATATATTACTGAATATAAATGTGTGGCCATGTACGCAGTACAAGGGAGACAAATGCTTAATTAATCTATCAGAGAGAGATTTACTTGACGGAGTTATCTCGCTTCGTCAACTACAATATATTTTTGTTTTATTCAAAAATGGTAGCGTACTTAAATTTTATTCGCTGATCATATTTATTTGAAAATGCCGATCTGGTTATATTATCTGCCACATATTTTACTGAACGCGGGGTGATACCAAAATATCTACCAGCTGCGTTTATAGAATTAAAAATTCTCTCTTCACCAGTCTCTACATTTATAGATTTAACAGCCCTCTTTCCAAACATTTTACATCCCCCAGTATTTCCACATGCAGTATTCTGACTGTGTAATAATTCGTAAATTTCCTAAAGAATTGTTGATTTTATTACCGTCAATATGATCAATTATAAGTCCGTCTTCGATGACCCATGAAAACATTCGAATACGAACCTATGAGATAAATATCTTTTTTCCAGCATTAAATCTGAAATAACCAGTATTATCAACATTTCCGACTGATTTTTTTAATCTGCAGTTTCTGATGACACCATCACGAGACGCTTCATAATTCTTGATAATGGGATGTTTCACAAATTCATTTTGCTTCATTTATATAGTAATATTATTTGTCTAAATGATTATTTTGAAAATTTAGCGAGATAGTCTTCGGTAGTTTTTATGGGGGATTCATTATTATATTTCTTATCATAATATCGTTTCAGCTCTCTGTACCTTTTACCACCTCATTGCACACATAACCGTGTTTCTCCTCTGACCCCAACACCACATCGTAAATACGGTTTCGGTCCTAGACTCCCTTTGCGAAAATTTT
This sequence comes from Megalonaias nervosa, assembly GCA_016617855.1. Taxonomy (NCBI): domain Eukaryota; kingdom Metazoa; phylum Mollusca; class Bivalvia; order Unionida; family Unionidae; genus Megalonaias; species Megalonaias nervosa. The sequence goes on from JAECUM010093326.1 coordinate 71,874, forward strand.
GCATGTGGTAACTACAGAATTCATTTACGCATGATTTATTACAAGGAAGAGAAAATCCTATCATTGACCACCTGCACTTGTTATTTTCTTGTATCATTATACGTATAATTAAAGTTTAATTAAACATATATTTGCCTTAATGTTAGCATGGAGTAATTTGAGAGATTATCCGCAATTGAACCTTCCTGAGCAAAGATTCGATCTTGACAAACTACCAAAATCTAAATTTAGTTTTTCGATGCAAGATCTTGCTTTGATAAATAGCGATATAACTGATCGTATCCGTGAAGCTAAAAAAGAATTTCGCAACGATGGTGCGGCTCATACTTGGTCAACATTCAGAATCATGAATGATACCAAAGATATTGCTGATACTAGAATGAATGACGAACGAGGAAGAAATATTATCAACTATCCTGATAATCAAAGATATTTTATTCTGGTAAAATTTATTGTGCAGACAGATGACAACATTTGGATTATCCGTGATAAACGTGACCCTGGAAATAATACTGTCACATTAAATAAAAAATCCAAACCAGGAACATTGACTGGTATTGATAAACCGTATTATGAACGAGTATATCCTGTGACTGCAGTTGTTTATGAGATATGTCCGTTGAATGATAAACCTAGCGTTAATAATCTCAAACCAATGAAATTTTCCCGCTTAAATTGCGTAGCTGAGCAAGTTACAGAACACTTTACAAACGCAGTACGAGGAAACGGTTTAACTGATCTATGACGTAACAAAATAAATAATTGGGCAGAAACAGTTAAAGATACCGGAGCATCTATCAGCGACGTTGCTAAACTAGACAAAGAATTACGATTTCCGATCACGGTGAAGACATTAACCGGAGAGATTTTATACAGACCGAAACATACAAAAAAAAAACATACAAAAAAATGGAACTCCTAAAACGATCAATGATCATAATGCACACGCATGGACGTCCGCGGTAACAATATTTCCACGAGATAGAATAGTTAAATTTTTACAGCGATTATATATTTGACGTTATCACTGATATTAGTAAGAGTGACCCTGTGTCTGTGTGGTTATTTCGAAGTTCAGAATCCATATATTATGACCAGTTTGTACGACATAACGGTGAAATGTATCGTGAAGAATCACTCCACGATGAAGTGAAAAATATTGCTCGGAAATATAACCCGACGATGTCAAAGTTGAACAATTACTAAATAATTGTTTCACCGTTCCATCGGTTGCTGCCCACGTTGCTTAGGAGAAAAATTCATGGAAACCGACACGATTGGAATTTCTCGTTGATGTCCAACGCAATTGTATCGAATACGGCCATGGCGGATTGTGGAAAACTAAATGCGATTATAAAGATATTATCGGTTGATATGGGAGCGTGTTATCCTGGAAGTTTTCTTGGATACGGAGAATGTTCTGAATACTTTAAAAGATTTGGACATCCCACACACGAGATGACCAGAGTTGCAATAAACGGACATTTACCAAATTTTGACTTAACTGGATTTGCTTGTATAGAGTCATTTGAGTTTGCGGAAAATCTGCATCCGATTATTTATGTTTGGTTTGGAAGACATTTCTCAGAAAAATATTTGGCACCAATAGTACCATTACGATATATGCTTGATAATGGAATTTTAGTGTCGTTGAACGTAAACGAAGCCATTATATCGTATCGTCCGCAGAAACAAGTTTGGTTACCACAGCAAAAGAAATATTCCCTGACAGAGTCAGGTGATGAAAATCCCGATATGATTGATTATGAAAATAAAATTGCAAAAGATCTTGGTAGGAAAATAATTGGTAAGTTTACTCAAGGAGGATCATATGACCATAAACGAATGTGTACAAGATTAATTATGGACGATGCTGAACTCGATTTTATAATTGCTGATACAACGGAAAAAAAACAAACACATTTGTGAGTCGGAGTAATGCTTATTTATCAGACGGGTCTAAATTAGGTACAGTCGTGAGCTATATTGATGGTGAGTCACCGCAATTCACTCGTTTAAGATCTTCGATGCTCGCTTACGTTTCCATAAATTTATTATCGATCATAAATAGATTCCCTCGTTACGCGGTTAAAGTTGCCACGGATTCATTTTATATAAATAAAGCGTATACAGATTTACTAAAACCGCTACTCGGTAATGGTGAATGGGGATCATGGAGAATAAAACAAGAAAATATCCTTGATTATTCCGAATCTGCAGACGTTGAATCAAGGAAATATATTACATCAATGACAATCAAATATTAAAATCATCGGCACCATCTGTGTTTGATCCTGTGGCCAGACATAAAACCGTTTATCTCAATGGGCCTGGAGGTTCTGGAAAAACAACACGTGCCATTGAATTATTTCGGCAGAATTTGAAGAACTCCGTTGATATGATTGTGCTTACACCTACACACAGACTAGCCAGAGAAATAAATGAACGAGGAGTAAAATCATGCACGTATCATGGTTTCTTCAGATGGTGCGGGGATACGTAGACACCTGAGCGAATGGGTGAAAAATATATATCCCGGATTATTATCTGGGATGAAATTTGTACGGTGTCGTTAGAAACATTAAAAATATTTCTTGATTGGCTACTGACAAAAAATACTGCTGTGATAATGTACAGCGATCATGGTCAACCGCAACCTTTTGTTGGGCAGTCTCCACAAGAATGGTTAAAAACGTTTGTGGATTACTATGAGGAGATAACCGATGATCATTGAGCTATTGATGATACCTTGAAAGAATTTAAAGGATTAATCAGACTACAGCCAGATAGAATACAATGTGATATAATGCGTGAAATAATTCCGGAAACTCCTGTGAATGATTTTTGGAATTTATGGAGACCAAATGATTTAATACTTGCAAGTAGAAAAATAGTTCGTGATGAATTGCAAGAGAAATTATTTTTGTTACATAAAGAAAAATTTTCAAATCTACCTGTACCATTGTGTTATCGCCCAACAGATACTCGACGACAGAATATTGAAGTTGAAATTCCAGAAACAAATGAAAAACAAAATCTTGTACTAAATGATATTGTTTTGGTTGATGTTGATGTTGTTGAGAGCGCGTTGATCATGGATAAATCGCCGTGGAAGTTAGGATACGCTATAACGATTCATTCGTCACAAGGACTAACTATTACTGACACAAATATCTGGATTGTCGATGATAGAATCGAATGGTCAAATTAAGTTTATCTCGCAGTGTTTCGAGTCAGAAGAATATCTCAACTGCACAGGTTTATTATGAATTTTACAGAAAATAATAATCAAACTGCTAGCGACACCGAAGATGTTGGCGTAATAAGAAAAAAGCTATTTGGTTATAAGCAATGTGACAAAAAAAATAATCGCGACTTTGAGATCGACGCTAAATTTATTATAACACTAAAACAACGACAGAATAAACATTGTGCAAGTTGTAACTGTAATATGCTATGGGAATATTCGAATAATAATCCAAGACAGTTCACCGTAGACAGAATTAATAGCAGTATTGGTCACACACGCGAAAATGTGATGCTGACCTGTCTTGAATGTAATCGACGTAGGGTGCCAGTTTACAAAAGTGAACACGGTGGTAATTGTGTGTCTTCAGGAATTACTTGTAACTGTTCACGTACAAATCCACCTAGAGGAGCATTCGAATCCAGTCTGTAGATTGCAGGTCTACCAGTGGATCTAACCACACTAGAAATTTTATGTGTGGTCACACTCCAGATCAAATCAGTTGCTTTTTTTTTACCCCCTTCAAGTTCACCGGGTTCATATAAATATCTGACAGTCACATTGCCTAACACTGGCTGTTTTGAAAAGTCACGTCGTTGTACGGGTATATATATTTTTTGTGATCGCGACGGTGGGTTTCATAGAAGCTGCATGCGTAATTTCATTATTTAACGCATCTATCACACTTGGTAATCTTGCAACCCATTCGCGAGATCTCGTATATACCAAATAACCGCTCAGCGAGTGTTCGATTGAATCGTTCAACTATTGCCTGATCACGATGAACTGCGGTGTATCCTCGTCTGATTTTGACATTATGTTGCTTCATCAGCGATGATACTGTACCAAGAAATTCTTTGCCAGGATCAGCTTGTAGCAACTGTGGCCATTGCAAGGGTCCTCGTTGATAAATTCGTTCAAACTCAGATGCAACTTCAGATGCTGTTTTTGTTGACAGTGGTTCTGCTTCTTTATATCTACCTGCAATGTCAACGACAGTCAACGCGTATTTGTATGTGCGTGATTGACGTCTACGTGTTTTAATAGTATCATGTGGTAAAAGCAAAATGTCTGCTTGATGAACTTCATTGGGAACGCTGACATCAAAATACGCGTACTGAATTGTTTTAGGTGGTGGTAGATATATTTGCCATATTGCCTGTCGTGCTAACCACGCTGCAGCAACAGCACGTGAGACTTTTGCTGCTTCAGCAAGTTTACTAATCGCTGCTTTGCCCTTCCAATATCCTCTTTGGCTATAATAAATGGACTCCATTATAATATTTATATAATTAATTACCAGCCCCTAGCATTAGTTTACCCTTCATAGCAGATTTCACTAGAAAACTAGCAAGTTTCTCTCTGAGAGATTTATCAGGTATAGAATTTAACGCATGAATCAATTTAACATCTTCGAGATGCCGTTGTTGTAAATCATTGTTTTTATACGCAACATCATGAACATGACACGCTTGATCAATCCTATTTATTGGATACTCTCCTGGTCTTGGTTGATCTCGTTCGTCATGTCGGATATCAAGTCGAGTTCCAGGACCACAATAATTGTATCCGGGTAAATGTTTTTCTCCGGAATACTTCGCCCACGGAGCCCCTGGTAATTCTCCCAACGAAGTAGCGATATCACCACCTGATTTCGTAGAATTGTCCGTGATTTTATCACGGGAGATAAATCTGTATTTGTTTGTACCACACTTTTCACACTTACCTGTCAGTGCGCGTTTTTTATTTATTTTTTTATTATTGTTGTTAATCCACTGGTCCCACCAACTGTGGGGATGGGTGCCTTGCATCGAACACAATATAGACTCATATTATTTATTATTATGGATATAATTGACTTCTCAGCAACACGAAAACAAGAGCCAGTCAAACATCACCCAGCGCTACCGAATTCTATCAGGATGATAATAATTGGGCCATCTGGAAGTGGTAAGACGCAATTATTGCTTAATCTGATAATGAGATGGCTCAAGTGGGATAAATTATATTTAGTGGCACCATCTGTAGATGATCAACGATGCTATGAAGTGCTTAAAGATTTTAATGAAAATGCAAAGTTGCTGGATGAAGACGGTAATGATATTATTGATTGTATTACCAGTATTGATGAAGCGCCATCTGTAGGTGACCTTGATGGACTTATCAATAATTTAGTAGTGTACGATGATATTATGCTGGACAAACAATCAAATCCAGCTCGGATATTTTCTCGAGGTAGACATAAAAACACAGACGTGATTTATGTTACTCAAAGATATACGCAAATACCTAAAGTAATCAGACACAACTGCAATATTTTAGTTGTGTTTAACGGAGTTGATAATCATACGCTGCAGAATATTTATTATATTTGGTGTTCAGGGGACATGGATATGATTAAGTTCAAAAATTTTTTTTCAAAAGCACAAGCAACTCCGTTTGGTTTTATAACAATACATTTACATGATCCTAGGTCGAGATATCGTAACGGACTTAATAAGATATTTGGTTAATTACAGCAGCAGAGAGGATGGACTGACAAAAATTAAGTGCACGAGTACATAAACGAACACGCATAAAATTTACAAACACAGGTGTCACGAACGAGTAACAGCGTAAATAACCCACGTAGAGAGAATCTCAATTCGGTTAGAGGTTCAGGTTTAGCGTTACTGACCCTATATTTTTTTGCCTTATTTAGTATGATTTTCATGCTTAAATATATTTTCTCGAAAAATAATTGTAGGGTTCACCCTCTCTGCTGCTGACCGACACTAGCAAAACTTAGAATCTTGTCGTCGGGGTGCTCGTCCGTCCAGGTTTCTAAACGGTCTCCTTTGATTTCAGGGCAATGATTATCATCAGGACGCTGAATGTAGATGCAAATGTCCAAAGTAAAAGACAGAGCAGGAGTATTTTAAAGTTTACTGGATTTATCTAAACAACAACTATCACACTCCTATATACTACTTCTGTTTATGATAATGGTTTGGGATACTTCACATTTTCTAAAGTCGAAACGCCTACAAACCATATAAAGGTATGTGACTTTAGTTTTATGACACTTGCACAGTCTCTACACTTTACCAGTGTCACTAGAAAAGCTTCTGTTCAAGTTATGCCACTTTTCAAAACACGTACACACTTTATTTGTGGATATCCCACAGACCCGTCCCAGCATATAGAGCTGATTAAGAGCTTTAGGAATATCCCCTCATTTTTATATAGAAATATCAAAAGCTTTGATGCGTATTTTCCCTGTTCACCCATTATTAGTGTTTAGGTATGTTCCCTAAAGACACAAACAAATTTGAAAAAATAATTTTGAATTGAGATTTCTCTCTGTTTATACATATTTTCGAGTTGTTGGTGTATTGGCAGATTGCATCAAAATACCTTCTCAAAGGGAGAGGTATTTCTACACATGGTATTGCCTTTGATAAATTCGGTTTTGTTGGTTAGTCATCGTTCATCTTTATATCTAATTTTAATGCATTTTTTTATATAAGATTTAAGGCTTTCTGTTGTTGTAATGGTATTTATGTTGTTTAGTCTGTTGCTAAAAATATCTATAGCAAAGTGCTTGAAGTTTGTTCAGTTTTCTTATTTCAAGCCCTACAAAAGAATGCGAAGTTTGTCTGACTGACTGAGAAGGATTAAAGTCGCCTATGCTAACTAAGAGCTTTTGCGACTCGTTAATGCTCAATTGTCGAGCTTTTTAATTGGTCGGTGTTTCAGGAATGATGCCGCAAAAACACCACTTTAATGTACGATAGTCGTACTTTTTAATTGTATGTCAGGAGGTGGAAAGGAGGAAGGGGACCCGGCGGGGACGCCAACCGCTGATGCCATGTACGCTCCAAAGGGTCCGGACCGACGTGATTGTATGTCAAATTCTCTCCAGTTGTGCTAGTGGACGTTCCCTGCCCCCAATATTGTGTGGGCCACCTGTGCAATTGATCTAAGTTTCTGAGTTGAAGATTGCCTATTTTATCCTTGTGTAGTTGGAATTTTGTGTACTAAGCGTACTTTTAATGGCGAAATTACACCAATCAGCCGGGTGTCAGCAACCCTGTGTGTTTTGTTTTTTGTTTTAATTTTTTTTTGGGGGGGGGAGGGGTCTCGCATTGTTAGTATTAGTTGTTGTTTTTGATGGCGGAGGGACTAAAGGATCAAGGTAGTTTTGTACGATGGTGTTATCGAATGAGGCCTTCTATTGCCAATGGAAGTGCCTCCCTTGTATATAAAAGTATGGGGTGAGAGTAGAGATAGGGGTGGGGGGAAGGGGATTCTTGGTGGAAAATCTGTGGGCAACACAGGCTTGTTGTTTCCAGGATTCCACCCAGGTGTTGCTAGTATATTTTCCCTAGCACCTGTTTTAGGCCTCTTGTGTTAGTAAAGGTGAGGGTGGAATAAGAGGAAGGTGAAGAGAGGCTTATAGTGGAAAGTCTTTGTTCAACATAGGCTTGTTGTACGCAGGATTCCACCCAGGTGTTCGCTAGTCTGTTTTCCCTAGTGCCTGTTTTGGGCCCTATTTGTTAGTGATGGGGTTAGTAGCGGATGGGTGGAAAGGAGAGCTTTTGTCCGGAAGTGTTGAGCCAGTGCTTGCTCGAGAAGGTGGGCCAGTGCTTGCCCAGGTTTGTGCCAGTGCCTGCACAGGGAGGTAGGCCAGTGCTTGCCCAGGGGAGGGTATGGATTTGAGCCAGTGCTTGCTCTTGTGTGGGCGAGAGCTTCCCCATGGGAGGGACTGGAGTTTGGTTTTTTAGTTTTTGATTTGGAGGGCTAGTGCTTGCCCTGTGGAGGTACTGGTCCTTCCTGGTTCTGTTCTTCCGGTGTTGGAGGGCTAGTGCTTGCCCTGTGGAGGTTCTGGTCCTTCCTTGTTCTGTTCTTCCGGAAGGGCTCGTTCTTGTCCGCCAAGTGGAGGTTAATATTCCAGAAGTTTTCCTGTGTTCACTTGGCTGTATTCCCCAGTTGCCTCTCTCTTGTCTTTTGTCTTCCTTGTCTTGATTTGATTATTTTCTGTCAATCGTCAATTTTGAATTGATATTGTGCCCTTTTTGTTTTGTTAATGTCATGCATGGGGGATGGGATGGGAGACGGGAGGGGAAGATTGTTTTGAAATATATTTTGTATATATATATATATATATATATATATATATATATATATATATATATATATATATATATATATATATATATTATTGTTATTATTATTCTTATATTTTTTTTCTCCCTTTAGTATTAGTTATTAGTTGTTAGTTGATTATGTGTTCGTTAGTGGTTATGTTAGTTATTGTGGGGTGTGTGCTTTGTTAGTTTGTTTTAGTTGAATAGTGTTGGAGTAATGTTGTTTTAGTTTGTCGCATGCTATGTACAGAGTGTTTTTTGTGGTGTTGTTTAGTCTGTATTATATTGTTGGTTCTGTATGGTTGGCTTTTGATGTCTTGGTCCTGTTTGCCCTTGTTATACTTGCCTGTCCCTCGACGCGATTGTGTTTCCGATTAAACGTATTGGTGTCCGTCTGTGGCGCTGTGCACCCCCTTGTTGTTAAAGGTGAATCTCGATTCCTTATGTGTGTAAGTTCCTCTTTAGGACACGCCTTTTGGCTTGGCAGTTGTTGCCATAGTCCTGCCTCCCTTGTTGTTGCTAGTGCCCTTATGTGTCCTTTTGTCTTGGTATTTTAGTTAAGATTTGCCCGTTAGTTGGTCCTTGTGCCATAGTCTTATTTCCCTAGTTGAATCCGAAGTTTCTTCTTCTTTGCGGATTAAAGTCGCGTATTGCACTGTGTACATTTGCGACTGCTTGTGGCCCCAGGCTGGGCGACAGTCCCTTTAAGAGGGCGCTTGGCCCCGAACTGGGCCTTTCTGCTGTTTGTCCGGGGTATGAGCATGGTGCCATCATATCCCCGGGACAATATGGACGCGCCTACATCGCTCCCAAACCGCAGACCCCGCAACAGACCTCTACCCCGGCCGCAACCCGCGTTCTACCCGCCACCAAAGAGCAAGTCTACCTGGCTTTATCTCAGCCGGGCAGACTTTGATCAAATTGTTCCAGTTGTACCTACGGGTGTCCCTATACCAACGTTGTGTGAGCCACCTGTGCAATTGACCGAATGCTATCGAGTTGTGAATTTAGAATATATTCTTATGTTGGAATTTTGCGTACTGAGCGTAGTTATATGGGCCGAAAAAATTTTCTAATCAGCTGGATGTGGGCCATCCGTTACTCTTTAGCACCGCTTAATTATTGTTTGTTGCGGATTTTGAGCTGCCTTCCAAAAGGATCATGTTCGTATTGTGTTGGTCTTCGAGGGCCAAACTGAAGACATATAGTTGGGTTATATTTTGTGGGCCAGCAGGCAGAGCCGCCTGGACTGTCCCTTGCCTTTGCGCTTGTCCGATTTCGGGGGATTGGTTTGTGTGGGACAGCAGGCAGAGCCGCCTGGACTGTCCCTTGCCTTTGAGTTTGTCCGTGCCGGGAGGGGGGGGGAGGTTGTGGGACAGCGGGGGGGGGGGTTCCTGGACTGTCCCTTACCTTTGATTCTTTACGGTCTCCCTTATGCAGTGAGTATGTGGATGATGCGTGCGTGCTGGGGGTATGGGCTTTGTGGGGTAGCAGGTAGAGCTTCCTGGGCTACCCCTTGCTTTGATGTTTGTCTGGTAATGTTGGCTCAGCCGGTGTTTACTTCTTTATTGTGGCCAATGCCCATCTTTACTGTGTTATACATCTTTTCTGTAGGCATATTGTATATTTGTCTGTGTTTTACATCTTTTCTGTAGGCATTTTGGTTGGCGAGTGGTCAGCAGGCAGTGCCGCCTGGGCTGCCCTTGCATTTTGTTTGGTTGCCAGTTAGCAGGTCCGTCACTTGTTCGGCAGCGTTCTCGGCGGCTTGACTGTAGACCTGCTTTCCATCTTGTTTTTGGGTCCAGCCCTTGTACGTCGTGTGGATCTTCTCAGTAGGCATATTGTACATCTTTTCTGTGTTTTACATCTTTTCTGTAGGCATTTGTTTGGGGTGTGGTCAGCAGGCGGGTTCGCTCGGGCTGCCTTTGCCTTTTGTATGGTTGCCGGGTAGCAGCAGGTTCAACGAGTGTTCCGGGTGATTTGGTGATATTCCCATTTTTCATATTGGCTTTGGGTCCAGTCCGTGTTTGTCTTATTGTCTTGTCCCTCCTCCTGATGTCAGATTGTTTCATGTCTCCCCTTGTATTATTCCCTATGTCATTGGTGTTAGTGGGGTTTGATACCGTCTTCCCTCTTGTCTCTCCCCCCCCCCCCATATTTGGTTTTTCTTGAAAGAGGATTAAAACTCTAAGTTACGCGGACGTGAAGGAAAACACCCCGTTTGTTACTGCTGTTAGCTGTTATTGTGTTCATTCTAATCATGCTTGCCTTATATCTTTGTGTTTTAGAGATCATAGTTCTTCTTAAGTAAATACGTGCATCAATAGACAGACAGCTTGGGTCATTATATTTGAGGTTCACTGAACTTTAGCTTCTTTACTTCATACAAACCCCATATTCACAAGTTTGAAGAAAAGAAAAACAAAAAACAAAAAAAAAAATAAAAAAAACAAAAAAACAAAAAACAAAAACAAACAAAAAACCATGCCAGTAAATACCCTAACACTTCTGACTCCTCCGATGTGAGTATGTATGTCAAAATGTTTAAGTGAGATAAAAAGAAATTGTCAGTTTCAAAACGCGAACCAGTACTGTGACCGTTCAGTAGTTGATGTGGTAAGAATAAAATGGTTTAATACACAACAGAGGGGTTGTAAGTTCACATTCCAGTCTGCCTGCACTGCAATGATAACAATGCAAGAACGTAGGCATTATTTTGCCACACTACCTTCGAACAAAACAATGCATCACTCATCATAAACGATTTCATTGGCTAGACGTATTTTCTTACCGCGTTCGCTTCGAATTGGCTGCAGTAGCGCTTCACATAGTTTCGAGATACGTCGCTAGGCGATTTACCAAAATAAAATAAAATAAAATAAAAAATAAAACTAACGCAAGAACAATCGTACCCTGGGCGATGCCACGGAAATTGTGTCAGTTTTATGGTCAAATCCATCACAGCATATTTGGATGAACTATTCTGTGAGAATTTTACATCCACGTTATCAAAAAAGGAGAAATTTTAGTTGCCTACATCTTCAGTTTACTCTTGTGATATTTAATAATGGTGTATTATTTTTTATGAATGTGATTCTCTGAGTGGAATGTGTGTTTCTTTGAATCTTTCTTAAGGAAAATATACCGTAAAAACAAACGTTAAGTGTCGTGATATTTGTAAAAATAGGAATAACATTCTCTCTCTCTCTCTCTCTCTCTCTCTCTCTCTCTCTCTCTCTCTCTCTCTCTCTCCGCCATAGTAGTTTTGATTGAAATCCTAATGGTATTTGTTCCCGTTTGAAGTTACCTCTCCATAATTGTGATCAGTAGTCACCATAATTATGTGAACTCTTCCGTTTGTCATGTAATTATTTTCAAAATGTTACACCCTTACAAATTGTAAATCAGTAAATTGTTGGATGAAATAAAATCTTGAGTTGACGAGCTTGTACAATTCAGGTATCTTAGCTTTATCCTTATTTTGGCACTGCAATGTGTCACGGAAATTTTTTCTAGCATTAGATTTACCGTTTTTCAGAAAGGAAACAAATTCACGACTTTTTTCAAGAATGACGCTGGTGACATTGCACTGTATAACCCTGCCTATGGTTAACTCTGAATTCTAAAACCAAAACATGCGTTCAGAAAAATGTAACAATGTTTGACCTATTTTCTCTCAGTTTCAGGTCAGCCAGTTCAGTGACGTCACTGAAGCTAGAAATTTTGAGGCTATAAATATAGACTTGGGATGTTTACCTTCACGTCCGTGCTCCGGGGATATAAAGCAGTGCGCTCGTCAGCTGCCAGCAGCAACCTTAATCACACACACAGATTCATGGCACAAAGAAAACTTCTCGAGGACAGATACCCACACCTATTCACGGATCAAAGTACAGAAGATACCAGTAACAATTCCCCACTAAACGACGATTTCACAATATACGAATGGAAAAGAGCTCTACAGTACAAGAAATCTACAGCACCAGGAGAAGACAACCTAGGATACATCATCTACAAGCAACTGCCAATCAACATGCAACAGATCATAATCCACATGCTGAACAAAATATGGAAAAAGGGCAAGATACCGACACAATGGAAACAGGCAATTGACGTCCCGATCCCAAAATCCGGAAAAGACCCCAAACTTGCCGCCTCGTATCGACCTATATCCCTCACCAACTCGATATGCAAGATAATGGAAACCATGGTCACAAACAGAATAAAACATCACATGGACAAGCACAACCTCCTAACAGAAAACCAGAGCGGCTTCCGAAACAACAAATCCACAATCGACCAACTTATCAGATTAGAAGCGGACGTTAAACTGGCCTTCAATGCAAAGAATAAAAACAACAGACACCTTATTGCAATCTTCTTGGACCTGGAAAAGGCATTCGACCTAGTATGGACTAAAGGACTCATCTCCAAACTGAACCAATTCGGAATCAACGGGCGAATGCACCGATGGATCGCGAACTTCTTGACAGGACGACGAATCAAAATTAGAGTAGGGGACAAACTATCGAACACATACATACTAGATAACGGCACACCACAAGGAAGCGTGATAAGTCCCACACTTTTTAACATCATGGTCAACTCACTCAGTTCCTACATCGACGACAACATCTCCCTATCACAATTCGCAGACGACAGCGGAATCTCGGGAGCAGGAAACCCCAACAACCCAACCTACATCGACAAACTGCAAAAGAACTTGGACTCAATAACCAACTGGACCGAGAACTGGGGGTTCAAAATATCCAGCGACAAAACCGTTGGGGTACTTTTTACACCACCAAACAAACGGACACCAAAATACCCACAACTTTACCTACAAGGCACGCTAATTAAATTTGTCAAACACACCTACTTCTTGGGCATGATACTGGACGATCATCTCACATGGAAAAACCACATCACGGACCTCATCAACAACTGCAAGAACGACCTCAACCTACTGAGACATCTAAAAGGGACGACTTGGGGGGCAGATCAACAAACAATGCTCATGTTATACAAGGCTCTCATCAGATCAAAACTGGATTACGGTTGTCAAATATATGATTCTGCAAACAAGACCCTCCTTAACAAACTTGACAGCATACAATACAAAGCGCTCAAACTATGCACGGGACAACTACCAAATACATCGATCGACGAACTCCAAATACTAACGGGCGATCTCCCTCTACACATCAGAAGAGAAGAACAGATCCTACGATATGCCATCAGAAACTCCATTCAACCAGAGAACAACCCAACGAGAACAGCATTCAAGAACTGTAACATTACCTTCAGAGTAAAACTTGTACCAAACCCTCCAGCCTGCAAGAAAGCCCACATACTAAAGGAAGAAATGCGCCTAACTGGAATCCAAGCCGAACAACGTCAATTTTCGGACCCCACTCCATGGAGAAACAATGAACCCTCAGTCAACCTCGTTATTAAAACACTGGACAAAAAACAACACAACCCCTGGAAACTTCTGACCTCGATCAACCAACTTCTAGAAAACCAATACAGCTCTTACACCAAAATCTACACAGATGGATCCAAATCTCGAGAATTAAACAGAACGGCAGCAGCAGTAGTGGTACCCGAGCTCAACCAGACTATTGAAGCCAGGCTTCCAGACGGATGCTCCATATACAGTGCGGAATTTTGGGCCATAAGACAAGCATTGAACCAGATTGGTAGAGAATTTCGGAAAACGGACACGTACACTAAGTACACAAAATTCAAACACCATCTATAGCCAACACACCAAATTCACAACCCAACAAAGCTTGATAAATTGCACAGGTGACTCACACAATACTGGCATAGGACAGTCCACTAGTACAACTGGACCAAATTTGACACTAAAACCGGTCCCTCCGTTGGACCGGGGCGTCTGGTGGTATGTTTTGGGGGTTCCTTGGGTGGTTGTCCCCTTGGGCTTTCGTGCCGTTTCGGCGCTGCCTCCTTTCCGGGTCTCGCACCGCCTCTGCCTCGTTACGGGCGTGTTTGCTCGCTGCTGGGTATATGGACTGAAAGAAAACAAACTAGGGGGCTATGATGGCACCATACTCATATCCCCCAGGAGGAAGTGAGGGCACAATACTCACACCTCGAAGGGCCCAGCCTAGGGTTCTGAGAGGCAGTGGTGGCACCATACCCACACCTCCGAGGGCCCAGCCTAGGGCTATAACCAGTCGCGAAGCACATTGTGCATATGCGACTATAATCCAGTCAGTCAGTCAGTCAGTCAGTCTGGCTACCCATCCATATCGAGTTGCAATTACTCCTCGCAAGAAGGAGGTATTGCAGTACCCAGCTCATATGAACTTCAGTTAAAAATAAAAAAACCCAAGGGTCTTCAATTTGGTTCATGAGGGCCCGCTATCAAAACAAACGTGATCCTTACGATTCCGCCTCGTCGTCAAAAACAAAACCTACATAGTCACCAAATTAAAATAATAAAAATGGAAGGGCAAACCTTCCCCAGATTGGTACAAACTTTCGAAAAACGGATAAGTACACTATGTACGCAAAATTCATATTCAACAATAATACTCAATCCACCAAAATTAAAACTCAATGATTGCTTTACCAATTGAATGAGTGGCTCACACAACATTGGTATAAGGAAGTCCATTAGCATAACTGGACTAGATGTGACATTAACCCCGACCTCGCCGTTAGGTCGGGGCGCGTGGTTGCGGGTCTTGGTGTGCCCTGTGTGGCTGTCCCTGGGGCTTTCGGGCCGTTTCTGCGCTGCCTCCCTTCCGGGTCTCTTTCCGCCTTTGCCTCGTTACGGACATGTCGGCTTGCTGGATATACGATCTGAAAACAAACTAGGGGGCTATGATGGCACCATACTCATAACCCCCAGGAGGACGTGAGGGCTCAATACTCACACCTCGAAGGGCCCAGCCTAGGGCTCTGACAGGCAGTGGTGGCACCATACCCACACCTCCGAGGGCCCAGCCTAGGGCTATAACCAGTCGCGAAGCACATTGTGCATATGCGACTATAATCCAGTCAGTCAGTCAGTCAGTCAGTCTGGCTATCCATTGTTGACATATCAACACTGAAGATGAGCAGCAGAATTGCTAAATTGCTTGAACTTTAAATACACCTGGAGTATGCCAAGCGGCTCCTCGATGAGCTGGCTATGGAGGCCATTGCAGAAGAAGCCATGTTGAAAGAAGAGGAGGAAAACAAGAAGAAAGAAGAGAAGAAAGAAAAGAAAAGAGGGATCCTGCCTCACCTCATCATGAGACCTGTTTGTGAGGTGAAGCCAATGATAAGTACACCTGCACAACCAGTACCGTCTCCTCAACCACAGCCACAGCCACAGCCACAACAACAACAACAACATCAGCCACAACCTCTACCAAGAGTCGATGTTCTCCAAACAGAAAAATGGGAGCAGAAAGCATTGGAGGAATTGGAGAGACAGCGGCAAGAGTGGGAGCCACAGAGACCTCATCATGCCCGGGTCTGGCATAGGAGAAGACAGAGGGAACAAGTCTTCACTATCCCTCAAAGTGAAAACTGGGATGATGAGGCCACTCAAGCCCCATCTGCGCTTGAAACCACACGAATTAATTGGGAGAATTACTGGAGTCGGCCATGCGTGTGTGGTGCCCGCCCTGGGAGATGTCATCATTAACCAGGTGCATCTGGAGTTCTAAATAAACAGCCCTTCTCACGGCTAACCAGATCTCTAGAAAAGAGAGACTATTCAATTTGCCAGTTTGTGTGAATGTGAAGTAGTGTGAATATAAACACTCACTTCTTTACTGATGTGTGTGTGTGTGTGTTTGTGTGTGTGTGTTTGCGTTCGCATTCGTTTGTGAGGATAGTATAGTGTGTATGTTTTATGCATTCTCATCCGTTTATGTGACTAGTAAGTATGGTGTGTTTTATCCATTCGCATTCGTTGGTGTGGATAGTCTATGTGGTGTTTTATGCGTTCGCCTAGCGTTTGTGCGGATAGTAGATAATGTGGTGTTTTATGCGTTCGCCTAGCGTTTATGTGGATGTAGATATCGTGTGTTTTGTATGCGTTCGCGTACGTTGGTGTGGATAATAGATATGGTCTGTGCTTCTCTTCTCTTCCCGTCTGTGTGGATAGTAGGTATGTGTCTGTTTTATGCATTCGCGTTCGTTGGTGTGGATAGTCTATGTGTGTGTTTTATGCATTCGCATTAGTTGGTGTGGATAGTAGATATGGTGTGTGTTTTGCATGCGTTCGCGTACGTTGGTGTGGATAGTAGATATGGGGTGTGTTTTGTATGCGTTCGCGTACGTTGGTGTGGATAGTAGATATGGTCTGTGGTTTTCTTCTCTTCCCGTCTGTGTGGATAGTGGGTATGCGTCTGTTTTATGCATTCGCATTAGTTGGTGTGGATAGTAGATATGGTGTGTGTTTTGTATGCGTTCGCGTACGTTGGTGTGGATAGTAGATATGGTCTGTGCTTCTCTTCTCTTCCCGTCTGTGTGGATAGTAGGTATGTGTCTGTTTTATGCATTCGCGTTCGTAGGTGTGGATAGTATAGTGTGTTTTATGCATTCGCATTAGTTGGTGTGGATAGTAGATATGGTGTGTGTTTTTCTTCTCTTCCTTCGTTTGTGTAGATAGTAGAATGTGTGTTATATGCGTTCCCGTTCGTTTGTGCGGATAGTCGATATGGGTGTGTTTTGTATTCGTTCGCGTACGTTGGTTGGATAGTAGATATGGTCTGTGCTTTTCTTCTCTTCCAGTCTGTGTGGATAGTAGGTATGTGTCTGTTTTATGCATTCGCGTTCATTGGTGTGGATAGTCTATGGGTATGTTTTATGCGTTCTCGTTCGTTGGTGTGGATAGTCTATGTGTGTATGTTTTATGCATTCGCATTCGTTAGTGTGGATAGTCTATGTGTCTGTTTTATGCGTGAATCAGAAATAAAATATAAATATTATAATCTTGAATCAGAATCAAAATAAAAATAAACATCATACTCATTCGTTGGTGTGGATAGTCTATGGGTCTGTTTTATGCATTCGCATTCGTTGGTGTGAATAGTAAGTATGGTGTGTTTTATGCATTCGCATTCGTTGGTGTGGATAGTAGATATGGGTGTGTTTTATGCATTCGCATTCGTTGGTGTGGATAGTAGACATGGGTCTCTTTTTATGCATTCGTATTCGTTGGTGTGGTTAGTAGATATGGGTGTGGTTTATGCATTCGCGACCGTTGGTGTGGATAGGAGATATTGGGATTTTTTTCTTTCTCCCTTTCTTTTGTGAGTGTATTGGTCTTTGTCCCTGTAAAACTCCCTTTATCCATATCCAATTCATTTCACCTACCTACAGTATCGCGTATTCAGGTCAGCCAGTTCAGTGACGTCACACAATATCGAGTATTCAGGTCAGCCAGTTCAGTGACGTCAATGAAGCTAGAAATTTTTGAGGCTATAAATATAGACTTGGGTTTTCCAAAGGTTGTAGCTATAAATACATACAAGGGTTTTTAAACAGAAATTGACCAAAAATTGTAGCTAAAAATAGACCCTACCTGTTCCATTCCTCTTCTCGCTATACAGGCCCAATATTTTTGTCGCTAGACAGGCCCAATATTTTTTTGTCGCTAGACAGGCCCAATATTTTTTTGTCGCTAGACAGGCCCAATATTTCCCCATGTTCAATTTCCCTTGTCCGTAGGGTACAAAGTAGGGTCCCGTGAGGTTATCAATCTTGAGGCTATAGTGAAAACGACCAAATTTGACATAGAAGTCTACGTGAGGCTATAAATCTTGAGGCTACGGTACAACCCCCTAAATTTAACATAGAGGTCTACGTGAGGATATAAATCTTGTCACCAGGGTACAACCCCTCTAATTTAACATTACGGTCTACGTGTCGCTATAAATCTTGTCCGTCTATAGTCCCACCCATGTTAAAATTCCCATGTTCAATTCCCATTGGCGCCAGGGTACAACCCCCTAACTTTAACATTACGGTCTACGTGACGCTATAAACCTTGTCCGTCTATAATCCCCATGTTAAAATTCCCATGTCAAATTCCCACTGACGCTATACAATCCCAGGGTGTACCATTTGAAGCTATAAATCTTGACGCTATACAGGCTCACCCATGTTAAAATTCCCATGTTAAAATCTCATTGACGCTATATCGTCCCAGTGTATGCTTTTGACGCTATAAATCTTGACGCTATACAGGCCAACCCATGTTAAAATTCCCATTACGTGACGCTATAAATTTTGGGGCTACGGTACAACTGACCAAAATTAACATGTTAAAATTCCCATGTTCAATTCCCATTGGCGCCAGGGTACAACCCCCTAACTTTAACATTACGGTCTACGTGACGCTATAAATCTTGTTCGTCTATAGTCCCACCCATGTTATAATTCCCATGTTAAATTCCCATTGACGCTATACAGGCCCAGGGTATACCATTTGACGCTATAAATCTTGTCCGTAAACAGGCCCAGGGGTGTCTGTAATGCATTTTCCCATTGACGCTATATCGTCCCAGGGTGTGCTTTTGACGCTATAAATCTTGTCCGTAGACAGGCCCAGGGGGTCTTGTAATGCTAATTCCCATTGTCCCTAGATCGCCCCACTATACTACTAGTATCTCTTCTAACAGGTTAGTTGTATGAAAGAATAGCAAACCAAAAATAAAAAGAAAGATGTATGTATGTATGTATGTATGTATGTATGTATGTATGTATGTATGTATGGCTCATTAGATGGATGGAAGGATGGATAGGTGCTCTTTGGTTGATAAGATTTGTTATCTGTGTCAATCAAATACAGTGACATCTACTTACGGTAAGACGAACAACAGTAATAACTCCATCGTCTGTCCTCGTAATAGTTGTCGTGAACACTCTCGATCCCTTGTATAAAGCCATTTCCACTACATTTGAATACAACAGGAGCATCGTAGTTATTGACATAACCTGTTTAGAAATTACCTTAAGTTACTGTTGTTTTTTCATCAGATGCATTTTCAAACATAAATAACATTAAAATGTATCGAATATTATATTGGATTTTTTTCCAAATTTAAACTCGTTATCTCTTTAACGTCAGAGAAACACAACGGTCTCATTGATATAATTTTTTTTCTCCAAATAAATATGAAAGACGACTTTACATAAATATCGCTAAAACTACAAAGAACAACAACAAACGACATTAATACTAGTAATAGATTATAATAATAATAACCTCCTCATCCACGTAATGCAAAAGTAACATAATAAGAAATGAATATAACATGTAGTCTATTGCATATATTCTTCAGTGATGACAAGAATATATGAGAGATTAAAGGTCCATTTATACAGCAGTTTGTTCATGTCAAAGTTATTCTCATGATAGCAGAGTTGTCTCTTTCTATTATACAACCCCCGTGCATAAAAATAATTCATATAATTTAGAACTGTGAATCATTTGGTTTTTGTTTGTTTTGGTTGTTTTTGTTGTTTTTGTTGTTTTGTTGGTTTTTTGGGGTTTTTTTTTTT
>JAECUM010093327.1:0-51500 GCA_016617855.1 Megalonaias nervosa
TGACCAATGTCATCTACACAATCAAGTTATAAGGCAGTTGATGACCAATGTCATCTACACAATCAAGTTATAAGGCAGTTGATGACCAATGTCTTCCACACAATCAAGTTATAAGGCAGTTGATGACCAATGTCTTCTACACAATCAAGTCTATAATGCAGTTGATGACCAATGTCTTCCACACAATCAAGTCTATAATGTAGCTGATGACCAATGTCTTCCACACAATCAAGTTATAAGGCAGTTGATGACCAATGTCTTCTACACAATCAAGTTATAAGGCAGTTGATGACCAATGTCATCTACACAATCAAGTTATAAGGCAGTTGATGACCAATGTCTTCTACACAATCAAGTTATAAGGCAGTTGATGACCAATGTCTTCCACACAATCAAGTTATAAGGCAGTTGATGACCAATGTCTTCCACACAATCAAGTTATAAGGCAGTTGATGACCAATGTCTTCCACACAATCAAGTTATAAGGCAGTTGATGACCAATGTCTTCTACACAATCAAGTCTATAATGTAGCTGATGACCAATGTCTTCCACACAATCAAGTTATAAGGCAGTTGATGACCAATGTCTTAATGCAGTTGATGACCAATGTCTTAATGCAGTTGATGACCAATGTCTTCCACACAATCAAGTCTATAATGCAGTTGATGACCAATGTCTTCCACACAATCAAGTCTATAATGTAACTGATGACCAATGTCTTCCACACAATCAAGTCTATAATGTAGTTGATGACCAATGTCTTCCACACAATCAAGTTATAAGGCAGTTGATGACCAATGTCTTCTACACAATCAAGTTATAAGGCAGTTGATGACCAATGTCATCTACACAATCAAGTTATAAGGCAGTTGATGACCAATGTCTTCTACACAATCAAGTTATAAGGCAGTTGATGACCAATGTCTTCCACACAATCAAGTTATAAGGCAGTTGATGACCAATGTCTTCCAAACAATCAAGTTATAAGGCAGTTGATGACCAATGTCTTCCACACAATCAAGTTATAAGGCAGTTGATGACTAATGTCTTCTACACAATCAAGTTATAAGGCAGTTGATGACCAATGTCATCTACACAATCAAGTTATAAGGCAGTTGATGACCAATGTCATCTACACAATCAAGTTATAAGGCAGTTGACAATGTCATCTACACAATCAAGTTATAAGGCAGTTGATGACCAATGTGTCTTCCACAATCAAGTTATAAGGCAGTTGATGACCAATGTCTTCTACAATCAAGTCTATAATGCAGTTGATGACCAATGTCTTCCACACAATCAAGTCTATAATGTAGCTGATGACCAATGTCTTCCACACAATCAAGTTATAAGGCAGTTGATGACCAATGTCATCTACACAATCAAGTTATAAGGCAGTTGATGACCAATGTCTTCTACACAATCAAGTTATAAGGCAGTTGATGACCAATGTCTTCCACACAATCAAGTTATAAGGCAGTTGATGACCAATGTCTTCCACACAATCAAGTTATAAGGCAGTTGATGACCAATGTCTTCCACACAATCAAGTTATAAGGCAGTTGATGACCAATGTCTTCCACACAATCAAGTTATAAGGCAGTTGATGACCAATGTCATCTACACAATCAAGTTATAAGGCAGTTGATGACCAATGTCATCTACACAATCAAGTTATAAGGCAGTTGATGACCAATGTCATCTACACAATCAAGTTATAAGGCAGTTGATGACCAATGTCTTCCACACAATCAAGTTATAAGGCAGTTGATGACCAATGTCTTCTACACAATCAAGTCTATAATGTAGTTGATGACCAATGTCTTCCACACAATCAAGTTATAAGGCAGTTGATGACCAATGTCTTCTACACAATCAAGTTATAAGGCAGTTGATGACCAATGTCTTCCACACAATCAAGTTATAAGGCAGTTGATGACCAATGTCTTCTACACAATCAAGTTATAAGGCAGTTGATGACCAATGTCTTCCACACAATCAAGTTATAAGGCAGTTGATGACCAATGTCTTCTACACAATCAAGTCTATAATGTAGTTGATGACCAATGTCTTCCACACAATCAAGTTATAAGGCAGTTGATGACCAATGTCTTCTACATATCCAAGTATATAATGCAGTTGATGACCAATGTCTTAATGCAGTTGATGACCAATGTCTTCCACACTATCAAGTATATAATGCAGTTCATGACCAATGTCTTCCATACAATCAAGTATATATTGCAGCTGATGACCAATGTCTTCCACACAATCAAGTATATAATGCAGTTGATGACCAAAATGTCTTAATGCAGTTGATGACCAATGACTTCCACACATCCAAGTATATAATGCAGTTGATGACCAATGTCTTCCACACAATCAAATCTATAATGCAGTTGATGACCAATGTCTTCCACACAATCAAATCTATAATGCAGTTAATGACCAATGCCTTAATGCAGCTGATGACCAATGTCTTCATTCAGTTGATGACCATTGTCTTCCAAAAATCAAGTATATAAAGTAACTGTAAAGGTTATGGTGATCATGATTACCCATGGTTTCATTATTTAATGTATATTTTCAACCTGTACCATCTTAAAGAAATTTGATGGTCAAGAACAACGATAACAACAATAGTGACACTACAAAAATAACTACATTTTTCTGATAATGCATCTGTAATACATACATTATATACCATGTAAAATACTTCTTCTACAGCATAGTTATGGAAGTTATTGCAGAAATAAATTTTGGACGCTCACTTTAAACTGACTGGGCACTACAGGAAATTCAGTACACTGATTTAATGACCCCAAAAAGCAATGACAAATTTAAACCCTTCTGCATACTGTACCTTTATGACAAAGATGAAGGCAAAATGAATTATAGTCATGGAAGTAAAAAAGAAAAGTTACCACTTAATTTAATCATTTTTTAAAATGTTTCTTGATCAGTTGTTTTTAATGTTGAGAGAAATCATTTTGAAACTTAGGAAATATTTAATTGATACCAAAAACAAGTAGCAAAATAGCATCAGGATATCAGTATCATCATTAAACAAATTCTTAATCATAAACCAAATTTCCCTGTATCCTCATACCAGGGGGAGATCAGATCACTCTAACTGCCACCTATGTTGCATATCACTTTTAGCTTTTTAGCTATAAAGTTTAGGCTGATAGAACTGGATTTGCAAGGCAGTAGTAGTTCTAAGGTGTTGTGATTGGGTAACATATTTGAAGAAGAATGTATTGGTTCTATTTGCTTACCTGGATGCAAGGAAAGGGAAGACAGGTGTAAACATGAACTGAACAACACTGAACCAGACACAACCAAGAACTGCACCAATAGAGGCCCCACAGAAAACTTGTTTAAATGTATGGTATCCTAAGTAAACTCTGAAAACAGAAATATATTCGTACAAAACAAATCTTCATGAATGTTTATTGGCTGATACATCATATTACCAGAAAACATATCATACAGAATGTCTACCAACATAATCCAAGTTCTCACTTGAACTATGGAAAATTTCACAACTGCATGAAAATGAATTTATGCTGAGAAAGATAATCTCTGTATCAGTTTGTTTGCATAATGTAAACGGTTCTCAGAAATGCTAAAATGATGTGGTAATAGGTAAGTCAAAGTAATAGGAAGTCATAGGATGCTAATTAAAAGAGAAAAATGTTACAAAGAAAATTGAGGGACCTAGGTCATAAAACACTAGAAAGAATTCTCAATTTCTAGGTCACTCTACAGTTTGTTCAGCTTACCATTGCTCAGCAAAATTTCATGTGAGCATCTCAAATAAAATGACCTATCTATTCCTTGCTTGAATGATTTAAATATCATTTGAATTAACATACAGGGAAACACCACTCATTCAATACCATTTGTATTAATATACAGGGCAACACCATTCATTCAATACCATTTGTATTAATATACAGGGCAACTCCATTCATTCAATACCATCTGTATTGACATGCAGGCAAACACCACTCATTCAATACCTTTTGTATTAACATGCAGGCAAACACCACTCATTCAATACCATTTGTATTAACATACAGGGAAACACCACTCATTCAATACAATTTGTATTAACATACAGGGAAACACCACTCATTCAATATCATTTGTATTTGCATACTGGGCAATACCATTCATTCAATACCATTTGTATTAACATGCAGGCAAACACCACTCATTCAATACCATTTGTATTAACATGCAGGACAACACCACTCATTCAATACCATTTGTATTAACATACAGGGAAACACCACTCATTCAATATCATTTGTATTTGCATACTGGGCAATACCATTCATTCAATACCATTTGTATTAACATGCAGGCAAACACCACTCATTCAATACAATTTGTATTAACATGCAGGCAAACACCACTCATTCAATACCAGTTGTATTAACATACAGGGAAATGCCGCTCATTCAATATCATTTGTATTAACATTACAGGGAAACACCACTCATTCAATACCATTTGCATTAACATGCAGAAAAACACCACTCATTCAATACCATTTGTATTAACATGCAGGACAACACCACTCATTCAATACCATCTGCATTAACATACAGGCAAACACCACTCATTCAATACCATTTGTATTAATATCCAGGCAACCCCATTCATTCAATACCATTTGTATTAACATGCAGGCAAACACCACTCATTGAATACCATTTGTATTAACATGCAGGAAAACACCACTCATTCAATACCATTTGTATTAACATGCAGGACAACACCACTCATTCAATACCATCTGCATTAACATGCAGGCAAACACCACTCATTCAATACCATTTGTATTAATATCCAGGCAACACCATTCATTCAATACCATTTGTATTAACATGCAGGCAAACACCACTCATTGAATACCATTTGTATTAACATGCAGGAAAACACCACTCATTCAATACCATTTGTATTAACATGCAGGACAACACCACTCATTCAATACCATCTGCATTAACATGCAGGCAAACACCACTCATTCAATACCATTTGTATTAATATCCAGGCAACACCATTCATTCAATACCATCTGTATTAACATGCAGGTAAACACCACTCATTCAATACCATTTGTATTAACATACAGGGAAACTCTGCTCATTCAATACCATTTGTATTAACATGCAGGCAAACACCACTCATTCAACACCATTTGTATTAACATGCAGGCAAACACCACTCATTCAATACCATTTGTATTAACATACAGGGAGACACCACTCATTCAATACAATTTGTATTAACATACAGGGAAACACCACTCATTCAATATCATTTGTATTTGCATACTGGGCAATACCATTCATTCAATACCATTTGTATTAACATGCAGGCAAACACCACTCATTCAATACCATTTGTATTAACATGCAGGACAACACCACTCATTCAATACCATTTGTATTAACATACAGGGAAACACCACTCATTCAATATCATTTGTATTTGCATACTGGGCAATACCATTCATTCAATACCATTTGTATTAACATGCAGGCAAACACCACTCATTCAATACAATTTGTATTAACATGCAGGCAAACACCACTCATTCAATACCAGTTGTATTAACATACAGGGAAATGCCGCTCATTCAATATCATTTGTATTAACATTACAGGGAAACACCACTCATTCAATACCATTTGCATTAACATGCAGAAAAACACCACTCATTCAATACCATTTGTATTAACATGCAGGACAACACCACTCATTCAATACCATCTGCATTAACATACAGGCAAACACCACTCATTCAATACCATTTGTATTAATATCCAGGCAACCCCATTCATTCAATACCATTTGTATTAACATGCAGGCAAACACCACTCATTGAATACCATTTGTATTAACATGCAGGAAAACACCACTCATTCAATACCATTTGTATTAACATGCAGGACAACACCACTCATTCAATACCATTTGTATTAACATACAGAGAAACACCACTCATTCAATATCATTTGTATTTGCATACTGGGCAATACCATTCATTCAATACCATTTGTATTAACATGCAGGCAAACACCACTCATTCAATACCATTTGTATTAACATACAGGACAACACCACTCATTCAATACCATTTGTATTAACATGCAGGCAAACACCACTCATTCAATACCATCTGCATTAACATGCAGGCAAACACCACTCATTCAATACCATTTGTATTAATATCCAGGCAACACCATTCATTCAATACCATCTGTATTAACATGCAGGTAAACACCACTCATTCAATACCATTTGTATTAACATACAGGGAAACTCTGCTCATTCAATACCATTTGTATTAACATGCAGGCAAACACCACTCATTCAACACCATTTGTATTAACATGCAGGCAAACACCACTCATTCAATACCATTTGTATTAACATACAGGGAGACACCACTCATTCAATACAATTTGTATTAACATACAGGGAAACACCACTCATTCAATATCATTTGTATTTGCATACTGGGCAATACCATTCATTCAATACCATTTGTATTAACATGCAGGCAAACACCACTCATTCAATACAATTTGTATTAACATGCAGGCAAACACCACTCATTCAATACCAGTTGTATTAACATACAGGGAAATGCCGCTCATTCAATATCATTTGTATTAACATTACAGGGAAACACCACTCATTCAATACCATTTGCATTAACATGCAGAAAAACACCACTCATTCAATACCATTTGTATTAACATGCAGGACAACACCACTCATTCAATACCATCTGCATTAACATACAGGCAAACACCACTCATTCAATACCATTTGTATTAATATCCAGGCAACCCCATTCATTCAATACCATTTGTATTAACATGCAGGCAAACACCACTCATTGAATACCATTTGTATTAACATGCAGGAAAACACCACTCATTCAATACCATTTGTATTAACATGCAGGACAACACCACTCATTCAATACCATCTGCATTAACATGCAGGCAAACACCACTCATTCAATACCATTTGTATTAATATCCAGGCAACACCATTCATTCAATACCATTTGTATTAACATGCAGGCAAACACCACTCATTGAATACCATTTGTATTAACATGCAGGAAAACACCACTCATTCAATACCATTTGTATTAACATGCAGGACAACACCACTCATTCAATACCATCTGCATTAACATGCAGGCAAACACCACTCATTCAATACCATTTGTATTAATATCCAGGCAACACCATTCATTCAATACCATCTGTATTAACATGCAGGTAAACACCACTCATTCAATACCATTTGTATTAACATACAGGGAAACTCTGCTCATTCAATACCATTTGTATTAACATGCAGGCAAACACCACTCATTCAACACCATTTGTATTAACATGCAGGCAAACACCACTCATTCAATACCATTTGTATTAACATACAGGGAGACACCACTCATTCAATACAATTTGTATTAACATACAGGGAAACACCACTCATTCAATATCATTTGTATTTGCATACTGGGCAATACCATTCATTCAATACCATTTGTATTAACATGCAGGCAAACACCACTCATTCAATACCATTTGTATTAACATGCAGGACAACACCACTCATTCAATACCATTTGTATTAACATACAGGGAAACACCACTCATTCAATATCATTTGTATTTGCATACTGGGCAATACCATTCATTCAATACCATTTGTATTAACATGCAGGCAAACACCACTCATTCAATACAATTTGTATTAACATGCAGGCAAACACCACTCATTCAATACCAGTTGTATTAACATACAGGGAAATGCCGCTCATTCAATATCATTTGTATTAACATTACAGGGAAACACCACTCATTCAATACCATTTGCATTAACATGCAGAAAAACACCACTCATTCAATACCATTTGTATTAACATGCAGGACAACACCACTCATTCAATACCATCTGCATTAACATACAGGCAAACACCACTCATTCAATACCATTTGTATTAATATCCAGGCAACCCCATTCATTCAATACCATTTGTATTAACATGCAGGCAAACACCACTCATTGAATACCATTTGTATTAACATGCAGGAAAACACCACTCATTCAATACCATTTGTATTAACATGCAGGACAACACCACTCATTCAATACAATTTGTATTAACATACAGGGAAACACCACTCATTCAATATCATTTGTATTAGCATACTGGGCAATACCATTCATTCAATACCATTTGTATTAACATGCAGGCAAACACCACTCATTCAATACCATTTGTATTAACATGCAGGAAAACACCACTCATTCAATACCATTTGTATTAACATGCAGGCAAACACCACTCATTCAGTACCATTTGTATTAACATACCAGACAACACCACTCATTCAATACAATTTGCATTAACATGCAGGGAAACACCACTCATTCAATATCATTTGTATTAGCATACTGGGCAATACCATTCATTCAATACCATTTGTATTAACATGCAGGCAAACACCACTCATTGAATACCATTTGTATTAACATACAGGACAACACCACTCATTCAATACCATTTGTATTAACATACTGGGCAACACCATTCATTCAATACCATTTGCATCAACATGCAGGAAAACACCACTCACTCAATACCATTTGTATTAACATGCAGGCAAACACCACTCATTCAATACCATCTGCATTAACATGCAGGCAAACACCACTCATTCAATACCATTTGTATTAATATCCAGGCAACACCATTCATTCAATACCATCTGTATTAACATGCAGGTAAACACCACTCATTCAATACCATTTGTATTAACATACAGGGAAACTCTGCTCATTCAATACCATTTGTATTAACATGCAGGCAAACACCACTCATTCAACACCATTTGTATTAACATGCAGGACAACACCATTCATTCAATACCATTTGTATTAACATACAGGGAAACACCACTCATTCAATATCATTTGTATTTGCATACTGGGCAATACCATTCATTCAATACCATTTGTATTAACATGACAAACACCACTCATTCAATACCATTTGTATTAACATGCAGGACAACACCACTCATTCAATACCATTTGTATTAACATACTGGGCAACACCATTCATTCAATACCATTTGCATCAACATGCAGGAAAACACCACTCATTCAATACCATTTGTATTAACATGCAGGCAAACACCACTCATTCAATACCATCTGCATTAACATGCAGGCAAACACCACTCATCCAATACCATTTGTATTAATATCCAGGCAACCCCATTCATTCAATACCATCTGTATTAACATGCAGGTAAACACCACTCATTGAATACCATTTGTATTAACATGCAGGCAAACACCACTCATTCAATACCATTTGTATTAACATACAGGGAAACACCGCTCATTCAATACCATTTGTATTAACATGCAGGAAAACACCACTCATTCAATACCATTTGTATTAACATGCAGGAAAACACCACTCATTCAATACCATTTGTATTAACATGCAGGCAAACACCACTCATTCAATACCATTTGTATTAACATACCAGACAACACCACTCATTCAATACAATTTGCATTAACATGCAGGGAAACACCACTCATTCAATATCATTTGTATTAGCATACTGGGCAATACCATTCATTCAATACCATTTGTATTAACATGCAGGAAAACACCACTCATTCAATACCATTTGTATTAACATACAGGACAACACCACTCATTCAATACCATTTGTATTAACATACTGGGCAACACCATTCATTCAATACCATTTGCATCAACATGCAGGAAAACACCACTCACTCAATACCATTTGTATTAACATGCAGGCAAACACCACTCATTCAATACCATCTGCATTAACATGCAGGCAAACACCACTCATTCAATACCATTTATATTAATATCCAGGCAACACCATTCATTCAATACCATCTGTATTAACATGCAGGTAAACACCACTCACTGAATACCATTTGTATTAACATGCAGGCAAACACCACTCATTCAATACCATTTGTATTAACATACAGGGAAACACTGCTCATTCAATACCATTTGTATTACCATGCAGGCAAACACCACTCATTCAACACCATTTGTATTAACATGCAGGACAACACCATTCATTCAATACCATTTGTATTAACATACAGGGAAACACCACTCATTCAATATCATTTGTATTTGCATACTGGGCAATACCATTCATTCAATACCATTTGTATCAACATGCAGACAAACACCACTCATTCAATACCATTTGTATTAACATGCAGGACAACACCACTCATTCAATACCATTTGTATTAACATACCGGGCAACACCATTCATTCAATACCATTTGCATCAACATGCAGGAAAACACCACTCATTCAATACCATTTGTATTAACATGCAGGACAACACCACTCATTCAATACCATTTGTATTAACATACTGGGCAATACCATTCATTCAATACCATTTGTATTAACATACAGGCAAACACCGCTCATTCAATACCATTTGTATTAACATACAGGAAACACCACTCATTCAGTACATTTGTATTAACATAGAGGGAAACACCACTCATTCAATACCATTTGTATTAACATACATGACAACACCACTCATTCAGTACATTTTAGAATGATTTGTCTGTGTACATGTAATCTGCCATGTTGGTTCTGGAGTTATGGAAGATTCCTTTTTTGATACAGGACCAGGCAGTTATGGGAGCCATTATATGCCACAGGTAAACAAACATCTTGTTTTCCTGAAACTATTTTTCATTGACTGGCTTCAGTCAAACATACCTATCTGATCTCACCCATGTCTACATCTCATCTAGAAACCTGCACTTCTCTTCTGACACTTGTATTCTCATTGTTCCCACTGTTAAAATGAAGCCATATGGACAATGCTCTTTCGTGAACCAAGACCCAGCTATGCAGAATGAATTTCCCATTGATCTTAGACATATAGACACTGAGATCTCATTCAAGAGTGGTCTTAAAACTCACCCATTTTGACTACAAGAACACTTAAAGACTTAATAATGTTTATTTCCTTAATTATTGTCAGCATGTTTTTGTTTTGTAATTTCATGGTGTTTGTTTTTGCAGTTCTTATGGGGTTTAATGCTATTTGTCAGCACAAGATAGGCTATACATGATGGCTAGTATAGATGGTGAAGGGAAGAACCACCAAGCAACAATAAGCTACTGGCAAGCGTTCTCATAGTGGCCGAGCCTGAGACTTGAACCAACACAGAGGTGAGCTGGCAGTGATCTGTAATGGTGAGTGCTTTAGGCCACTCAGCACTCAGGGCCCCCATTTATTTTTGTAATCTTGTCCCCATTTATTTTTGTAATCTTGTCATTGTATATGTTTTTGTGTTATCTAATATTGTAAAGCGCTTAAAGCTTCTGAAGATTATATGCTGTACTAGTTCCATATTATTATTATTATTATCATTATTTTAAATTTCTACTTAGTGCCTATTCATGATATAACTTGTCTAATGAGTACTGGATAATGAGCCAAATGAACTGTACTTAGGTTCAAGTGAGGGACAACATCTCCCATTAAAAATGCCAGATTAACAAATGTTTTGACTAAACATGGAAGCTAGCAAATATCCACACTTTATTTTTAAAATGGCTGCAATAAGGATCAAAAAGTAGATTGAGTTTAGGTTACAGGAATGGAATTATGGATGGGTGGATGGATGAGTTTAGGTTACAAGAATGGAATTATGGATGGATGGATGGATAAGTTAGGTTACAGGAATGGAATTATTGATGGATGCAAATATACACACTGATAGCGGGATGGACTTATAGGTCGATGAACTGACACAACCTATCACAATATATCCACAAAAGTACTGATAAAATAAAGGTCAATTATTTTAATTACCTTAAATACTTTGCCACCATGGTGTCATATAAACATATATAAACATAATTTGTTAGATAAATTAATAATAGTGGTAAGTACTATTCAAAGTCCTATCTGTATTCTTCTTGGACAACTTCCTGCAGGTTTAGGAATGTAGAATAGGTCTGAAGCACCCTCCTGCAGGTCACAAGCACCAGAACATAGACAAAGGGAGCTAACTCTTCTACAATGCACATATTTATGATGGACGTTATTTACAATACTTGTTGGTGTGCACTTATTACAATGCCTTCATTAATTGTAGGAGGTGACTAATGGAGGTAGGTGACACAGTGGCTCAGTGGTTAGCATGCTTGACTCATGGCTATAAGGGTGTTGGTTCAAATCCTATTATCAGATCAGCCAAGGCTACTTGTATTGTGGTACTTATTCCAACTACCTTGGCACCAACTTTTGTTGCTTTTTATTAAAGCAGTGTCAGATAGGTGCAACAACCATTTGCTTTTGGATTAATGCCAATGATTTGCAATTACAGTATTAGGAGGATGAACTTATTCCTAGAATTGCACCATTTATTGCATGGGTAAGTATGCCTGTTTATTGAGCAGGCATTGGTAGTTTTTTGTTTGCCCAATATGTTACCACAAATTTACAGAATTCACTGAAAACAAACACAGCAAAGAACTATTAGCATTATTGTTGGTTCAATACAACTTAGGTTAAGATGACATTGTTTGCAAATAAGCTATCAACAAATTGACGGACTACGGAACTATCAGTAATGAAAATTCGTGAACATAAAGCTTTTAATACTTTTATTCAAGTATGCAAATACAAACATTTTTCTTCAAGAATATAACACACCTCACCAGATTAAACAATCAAACACTCATTTACTTTGGCAATAAAAACTTCCATTAAATCAAAATTCAGTCATGAGCAATGAGTGAAAAATATGTAAAAATTTTGGCACCATGTCATGATCATGTTGTAACTATTTCATGCGATAACAAAGTGTGTTATAATGGGCTTTCACTGAATGTAGGTAGGTAGGTAGGTGTGTGCATAGGTAGGTAGGTAGAAGATATAGTGACACATCAAGTGCTAAGTAAATTTAGGTATCTTCAAAAAGGTATAGAAAACAAAGATAAAGCCCTCCCCAACCCCGAATACAATTTCAATATTTGTATTTAATAAATCACACTATTTTCAAAAGTCCAAGACCTGTTCAGCTGGAACATCATTTTTGTGACTTGTACCTGAGCAAAATGGTTGCCACCATTAGATGCCTCTTACAGCATGCAGGACATGGCATTGAGCTGTTTTGATATCCCTATCCCCATAAAGGCAGTCCTGATCTGGACAGGGAATTGGGCCATTTTTATATCCCCGAGCCAATAAAGGCAGTCCTGGTATTTTTATATCCCTAACCCCATAAAGACAGTCCTGATCTGTAGAGAGAATTGAGACATTTTTATATCCCTAAGTCCATAATGGCAATCCTGATCTGGAGAGGGAAATGGGCCATTTTTATATCCCTAAACCCATAGTGGCAATCCTGATCAGGACAGGGAATTGGGCCATTTTATTTCCCTAAGCCCATAATGGCAATCCTGATCTGGAGAGGGAAATGGGCCATTTTTATATATCCCTAAGCCCATAAAGGCAATCCTGGTCAGGACAGGGAAATGAACCATTTTTATATCCCTGAGCCAATAAAGGCAGTCCTGGCATTTTTATATCCCTAACCCCATAAAGACAGTCCTGATCTGTAGAGAGAATTGAGACATTTTTATATCCCTAAGTCCATAATGGCAATCCTGATCAGGAGAGGGAAATGGGCCATTTTTATATCCCTAAACTCATAGTGGCAATCCTGATCAGGACAGGGAATTTGGGTCATTTAACTTCCCTAAGCCCATAATGGCAATCCTGATCTGGAGAGGGAAATGAGCCATTTTTATATTATGAAGCCCATAGTGGCAATCCTGATCAGGACAGGGAAATGGGCCATTTTTATATCCCTAAGTCCATAGTGGCAATCCTGATCTGGACAGGGAAATGGGCCATTTTTATATCCCTGAGCCAATAAAGGCAGTCCTGGCATTTTTATATCCCTAACCCCATAAAGACAGTCCTGATCTGTAGAGAGAATTGAGACATTTTTATATCCCTAAGTCCATAATGGCAATCCTGATCTGGAGAGGGAAATGGGCCATTTTTATATCCCTAAGCCCATAGTGACATTCCTGATCAGGACAGGGAATTGGGCCATTTTATTTGCCTAAGCCCATAATGGCAATCCTGATCTGGACAGGGAAATGGGGCATTTTTATATCACTAAGCCTATAAAGGCAATAGTGATCAGGACAGGGAAATGGACTATTTTTATATCCCTGAGCCAATAAAGGCAGTCCTGGCATTTTTATATTTCTAACCCCATAAAGACAATCCTGATCTGTAGAGAGAATTGAGACATTTTTATATCCCTAAGTCCATAATGGCAATCCTGATCAGGACAGGGAAGTGGGCCATTTTTCTATCACTGAGCCTATAAAGGCAATCCTGATCAATAGAGGGAAATGGGCCATTTATATATCCCTAAGCCCATAGTGGTGATCCTGGTCAGGACAGGGAATTGGTCCATTTTATTTCCCTAAGCCCATAATGGCAATCCTGATCAGGACAGGGAAATGGGCCATTTTTATATCCCTGAGCCAATAAAGGCAGTCCTGGCATTTTTATATCCCTAACCCCATAAAGACAGTCATGATCTGTAGAGAGAATTGAGACATTTTTATATCCCTAAGTCCATAATGGCAATCCTGATCTGGAGAGGGAAATGGGCCATTTTTATATCCGTAAGCCCATAGTGGCAATTCTGATCCGGACAGGGAATTGGTCCATTTTATTTCCCTAAGCCCATAATGGCAATCCTGATCTGGACAGGGAAATGGGCCATTTTTATATCCCTAAGCCTATAAAGGCAATCCTGATCAGGACAGGGAAATGGGCCATTTTTATATCCCTGAGCCAATAAAGGCAGTCCTGTCATTTTTATATCCCTAACCCCATAAAGACAGTCCTGATCTGTAGAGAGAATTGAGACATTTTTATATCCTTAGGGATAAGCCCATAGTGGCAATCCTGATCAGGACAGGGAATTGGGCCATTTTATTTCCCTAAGCCCATAATGGCAATCCTGATCTGGACAGGGAAATGGGCCATTTTTATATCCTAAGCCCATAGTGGCAATCCTGATCAGGACAGGGAAATGAGCCATTTTTATATCCCTAAGTCCATAATGGCAATCCTGATCTGGAGTGAGAAATGGGCCATTTTTATATCCCTAAGCCCAAAGTGGCAATCCTGCTCAGGACAGGGAATTGGGCCATTTTATTTCCCTTAGCCCATAATGGCAATCCTGATCTGGAGAGGGAAATGGGCCATTTTTTATATCCCTAAGCCCACAGTGGCAATCCTGATCTGGACAGGGAAATGGGCCATTTTTATATCCCTAAGCCTATAAAGGCTATCCTGATCAGGACAGGGAAATGGGCCATTTTTATATTCCTAAGCCTATAAAGGCAATCCTGATCAGGAGAGGGAACTGGGCAATTTTTATATCCCTAAGCACATAAAGGCAGTCTTGATGTAAAGTATTGTCTACGATCATTTAAAACTTCAAACAGCCCAAAATTTTATTTAAATATTTGGGCTCACAGTAGCTGAGTTTTTAAGCTGAACTATTATGTATTTCTAGCATAAGTTTCAAATTCTGATTTTTGATCCACCTTCTAAGCATGCGGTTAATTATTAATTAAATTCATTCACTGATAAGTACCATTTTGCTATATCTGATTTATTAAAAAACTGTCCCTAGTTCTCAACAGTCTCAGGTGATCTTAAGTCTTAAGATACCAGTGAATCCTAAAATAAAACATCAGATTTTTTTTAAAGTGAAAAAAGAATTAAGGAATTTTTGGCGATCTGATAATACAGTACATATATATTTAAGTGCCCTCACCATTTGGTCAAGCTTAACCCATGTTCAAGATCAATGCTTCATCCTGACATTGTGCAACTCAACAAGCTGAGATTTTTTTATGTCTGAATTAGGAATTGAGAATGCTTGATTATTCTGAGATCACTGAGTTAGGAATTGTGAATGCTTGATTTTCTGAGTCAAGTGCTTCAAAACTTGTTCTTTAAAATTTGATACCATGTAAATAACAAACATTGGAGTGAAAAAAGAAAGAAAAGAAAAAGTCATATAGTATACTCACCTACTATATGCTACCAGAGATGCACATATAAATCCACCAACACATGTGGCATATTTCCACAGCTCATCAACCCAGTTGTAATTTCTGTATATCCTACAGAATAATATGAAATGAAAATAAATCTAACTTTCAATATGATAAATATGATCAAGTGCCTTAAGAATTATCAAATGTGCCTTGAGTGCCTAAATAACAATCAAATGTGTCTTGTGGTGCCTTAATAATGATTACTTTTGAGTGGAATATGTGGTACAGTCTGAAAAAATTCATACCACTGGATCCTGTTTAGAACTACCATGACTGTCCATTCTGGTGAACTGGCAATAACAATACTTTCAAGATGGCTGCCATGGCAGCCATCTTGGAAGTCAGCTTGGCATTGTTTTCATTAAGAACCAACCAGACATCATGAGACATCTTTTGGTGGAAACCAAATGTTGTTGTGGAAAGTTGTTTGTACATGGTTGTAGAGGAAAGTTGTTAGTACATGGTTGTAGAGGAAAATCATTAGTACATGGTTGTAGAGGAAAGTCATTAGTACATGATTGTAGAGGAAAGTTGTAAGTACATGGTTGTAGAGGATAGTTGTTAGTACATGGTTGTAGAGGAAAATCATTAGTACATGGTTGTAGAGGAAAGTCATTAGTACATGATTGTAGAGGAAAGTCATTAGTACATGGTTGTAGAGGAAAGTTGTAAGTACATGGTTGTAGAGGATAGTTGTTAGTACATGGTTGTAGAGGAAAGTTGTTAGTACATGGCTGTAGAGGAAAGTTCTTAGTACATGGTTGTAGAGGAAAGTTATTAGTACATGCTTGTAGAGGAATGTTGTTAGTACATGCTTGTAGAGGAAAGTTGTTAGTACATGGTTGCAGAGGAAAGTTGTTAGTACATGGTTGTAGAGGACACTTATTAGTACATGCTTGTAGAGGAATGTTGTAAGTGCATGGTTGCAGAGGAAACTTGCTGGTACATGGTTGTCAAGAAAGTTGTTAACATGTAGATGTTAGTATATAGTTGTAGAAGAAGGTTGTTAGTACATGGTTGTAAAGTTATTAGTACATTGTTGTAAAATTGTTAGTACATGGTTGTAAAGTTATTAGCACATGGTTGAAAAGTTGTTAGTACATGGTTGCAAAGTTGTTAGTACATGCTTATAGAGGAAAGTTGTTAGTACATGATTGTAGAGGAAAGTTGTTAGTACATGATTGTAGAGGAGAGTTGTTAGTATATGGTTGTAAAGTTATTAGTACATGGTTGTAGAGGAAAGTTGTTAGTACATAGTTGTAAAGTTGTTAGTACCTAGTTGTAAATTTAGTACATGGTTGTAAAGTTGTTAGTACATGGTTGTAAAGTTGCCAGTACTTGGCTGTAAAGTTTTAAGTACATGATTT
This sequence comes from Megalonaias nervosa, assembly GCA_016617855.1. Lineage (NCBI taxonomy): Eukaryota > Metazoa > Mollusca > Bivalvia > Unionida > Unionidae > Megalonaias > Megalonaias nervosa. Next base: position 17,639 of record JAECUM010093327.1, read on the forward strand.
TAGAGGAAAGTTGTTAGTACATGAATGTAGTGGAAAGTTGTTACTATATGGTTCATATTAAAGTTATGAAGCATTATTACATTTGAGTTAACCGGTATTACAGTTCTCTTCAAAGTTTGTACATAGGGGATCCAGTCAGGGTTCCAAATGCGTTCGTAATACGAGTACAAATTTGTATTGTTCATGTCTGTCATAATTGGAATAGACTGTATTAAGCTGCCATTTTCACAAAATGATATTTTGTAGCATACATAATCAGGATGACATCTTTGACATCAACTGGATGAGTGCAATGTGGTGGCAAAATTATGCAAACATGACATACTTACTTAGGTTGTTGCATTGTGGCAACATGTTGGCTTCCATACAGTAAAACAACAGAGATATATCTTTTAATCATCATTTATACATAATCATTTTGACACACTGAAATCAGCAACATGTCATCTTGCTAACACATCCTGTGTTTATGGTAATGGTCGTTTCAAGTTTCCATAAGAAATACTGTATATACCTGCTTACAAGTTAAGTCCAAACAAGATAGACACTGACCTGCTGTTGCATAATTCACTGGCAGATCAAGGTCTATTAATCCTAACAGACAATACATCTTGAATAAAGCTTTCTACATGGTTCTTAAAATGCAGTAAGTGAGAAAAAGTATTGCTGGATTTAGGGTTATATTATATAGGGTTATATTATATAATTGTGAACAAGGATTTAGGGTTATATTATATAACTGTGAACATGGATTTAGGGTTATATTATATAATTGTGAACAAGGATTTAGCATTATATTACATAATTCTGAACAAGGATTTAGAGTTATATTATATAACTGTGAACATGGATTTAGGGTTATATTACATAATTGTGAACATGGATTTAAGGTTATATTATATAAATGTGAACAAGAATTTAGGGTTATATTATATAATTGTGAACAAGAATTTAGGATTATATTATATAATTGTGAACCATGGTCTATCATCTTACTCATTCTACCTTCTGTGAAATAAATAAATTGTACCAAATAATATAAATATCAAGCCGATAAAAAAGAAGTTCCAGTGACCTCTTTGTGCATGCTGTTACTTTCATCCATATGGCATTGAAATAAAATTGAGGCAGCTTAAAATTCACATATTTTGGAAACATTTGTGCTGATCTGTGGCATTTAAAACCTATTATAAAATTTCTTCTATGCTGGGCTGCACAACAGGTTATCTTTACAATCATGGAGCAGCAAAATTATTCACGCATCCAAAACCAAAAATCTTGAGTCAAGTGGTGTATACACAAAAGACCTTGCAAAATGTTCATTTTATATCAAATTTATGAAAATTCCTGAAAAGCAAGGCATAGGAATTGATAACCAAAAGCACTGACAATCAAAGTCAGTAAAGGTTTCAAAAATATCTATCTGCATGCGAGATTTATCATACAAGCAATAACAGTTATGGGAGTCATTGTGCAAAACAAAAATGGGTGTGTTTAGCCAGTAAGGGAAATAACTCTGCTAGACAAGGATGCAGAATGCTACTAATCCAATAATGCAGCCAAGGTCTCAACAATATCATGCTGCAACTCAAATTTGGTTGAAATATTAATTAAGAGAGTCACATCAATGGTTGAAATATAATATTATTTAAGGGAGTCACACGAATGGTCCAAATGTAATACTAAGGGAGTTATTGTGAACAAGTTAGTGTTGGGTTGGATAAAAAAGACAATAGAAAGGTCCAATTTAATATACGCTTTGCTACTAAACACATAGACAAAAAATACAGTTTTAAGGCTATTCACTTTATAACTGTAAGTTATTTTAAAAATTTTAAAAAATAAATTGAAATCTTACCTAACGAATAAAAACAGCACCAGGTAACAAGCAAAAAAGTACATGAACTGTGCATGACTAGAGGGCATCCCATATTCTGTGAACAGAATATCAATATCTGAAAAGAAAAAAATGTTTTATATTTAAAAATATAAGCATTATCATGAAATCTCATTTACTGAAACTTGCACAAAGTTGATGTTCATCATGATGGATGTCTCTGAAATATGTTCCTGGAGTCAAAATATATCCTGAACATGGTTTTGCAGAATTGGATCCAACACATTTCAAAATCTGATTGTAGTCCAATAGACTTACTGGAAAAGAACCCGGAACTCCAGCTTAGGTATCACTAAACAATTTTCATTTACAGTCACAGTCAATATCACCTTTGAAACAACCTCTAACAAAATGATTGTCAGAAAATGGAGAAAATTAATCAGTAAATAGCTGATCCTTTTAAGATAACCCACTTTTGAGTCACATGAATCCATATCTCCAAAGTGTGAAAAAAACTCTACAAGTTTGCAAGCCTGCAATGAACCTATACAGTATAATATCTATTGCATACAGACCATGTGGTGACAACTACATTAAGATATTACATTATCACAGTAGAAAGTGGATTCTGAATGGACTAATTTCCAACAAAACTACTATGAAAATGTACAAAAATGAGTACAAACAGACCTAGGAGAAAATTGGCAGAAACAATTAAGGCCAAAACAGACCAAGGAGAAAACTGGCAGACAAGATGTAGGCCAAAACAGACCAAGGAGAACACTGACAGACACAATGTAGGCCAAAATGCAGTCTCAAAACCCAGCTAGTACTAATGTGTTTTCTACTCTAGAACTGTCCACTTGTGAACAGAGCATAAAAGCATGCATCCTTGATACCAGTAAATAACAAGGCAGAAAGCAATTAAAAATAAAAATAAGTTCCTGTGACAATACTTACCATATCATAACACATCAGGAGTACATACATTACCTTACAAATCCAGTTCTCCCAGTCTTCTTTTAGCAGTAGAAGTGCTAAAATGTCTTCTGCTTTCTAAGATGGTGCTCTACAGTTTCATACTTTGCATAGGGTTTAATTTTTAAAGAAAAAATTTCCCAGAATTTCCTCAGTGGTTAACCTATTTAAAAAGAACTTGTATATCTTTGGTATTGTTAAAAGAACTTTAATACATTTTATTTTTGGTGTATGATTGATGGGTGTAATTTGTGTTAAAGCGTATACAGCTTGGTCTTACTTCAGATGTTTAACTATAAAAAAACTGCTAGCTCTGTTTGGTCATTTTCACTTCCTGGACTTCAAAGGTAAATAAAAAAAACAAACACCAATCTAACGTTTATTAATACTTTTTATATATTTTGAAAATGAAAATTTCCTGGACTTCAAAGGTAAATTGTAAAGAAAAGCTGAAAACATAAATTGTTGTCAGCTTTTTTAAAAAACTTTTTATAAATTTTGTAATTCATTCATTGCACTTTCAGAAGCTGATATTGCCTACTCTGACAAAAGTCATTTCCCTGTTTTAATATCTGCTAAAATTACCGCTTAGCCTTACTTTAGATGTGCACCTATAAATAAACTGCTAGCTCTGCTTGGTCATTTTCACTTACTGGACTTAAAAGGTAAATTGTAAAAAAGTGAGCTGCTTTTTTTAAAATACTTTTTATATATTTTGTAATTCATTCACAACTACAACATATTAACAAATTTCAACATGAAAATAGTGTGGAGGTATGCCAACATTCTCTCTCCACTGTGCATGTTGCAAATGCAAACAAGTTCATCTTATATCTGTCATTTTTTCTGAAGTATGCAATATTTGTGGAGTGCACCAAAGGTGGGAGTCAGACAAGTGTGGTCTCCCCTTGGATAAAGGGACAGGAATCAAATCCTATCAACTTGTCAGTTGTTCCTGCAATGGATTTGCATGCTCTTACAGGAATATAATTGTGGGGTCGGTGTGCCCTTATTATGATCAGGTATAGATTTTTAGTGTACGTGATTCACACCCTGATTATTGACCTGCCATGAGGTGAAAAAATTAAGTTTTGTCATCAAATGCAAATGTGATATGTTGAAGTCATGATTTCAATCCATTTTTGTTATACTTGACTCTGCCAATTTGGATAGTATACTGATCTTCATTTGTTACATGACATTTTACAAAAAAAAACAGTGATTGTTTTTCTGTTCTTGACAGCATTTCTTGGTTGTTGATATTAAGGGTCAATTCCTCCCAAGACCACAGCCCCTGAAGACCTATCCCCACTGAGTCCTGGTGAGCACCCCTTCCAGATTTTGATGACTCTGTGTACAAAAATGAGTGGGATTCTGAAGTGCAAATGCAGTCAGAAATGAGGCCTGATCTAAGCACCAACTCAGGTGGTGACAAATCGGAATACCTGGGGGATCAAAGACAATACCATGTCCTTATGCGGTCTCCAAGCAAGAGCTGGAGAGGATGAAAATGAAGTCTCCCAAGGGAACTAATTACCCATAAGGCTCGGTATGAGGAACAGAATCTGAGTGATCCTGTCAGGAGGAAATACAAACCCTCACTTGACTGGTGATGAAATTCATCCCCACATTCACAAAGTCATAAGAATGGATAAGATTTGACTTCTTATGGTTCAGGATTAGACCCAGAAGAGTCAGTGTTGACCAACTGAGGGACAAGTCCTTCATAAGAATATCTCTCATGACAATGTACCTAAACCTGTAATCAAAATACCAGAGGAATGTGACCCCTAGGGACCCCAATCACCCTGGTAGAGACTTTTGGGGTGGAGGTGAGGCTGAATAAAAGAGTCAGAAATTCAAATACCTTCTGGCCAAGACAAAACTATTTTCTGTTGGACAGGAAGACAGGAATGTCATGGGATATATCCCATTCAGCTGCCCCCATCATTGGGCCTTATTGTGTTCCTGTCATTTCCATTTTGAAATGTTCTTCCCAAAGGAGGAGTCCCATTGATTGATCAGGGTGGGTGTGCTTCTTTGCTGGTATCCATTTGATGTAGGTCCCTCAAATCCTTGAATACCAAGGATGGGATAAGACCTCTAAAGAACATTTCTACATCAAGCGATGCAGACCTGTGTTTGCTTTGGTTTAACACTATTTTTGTAGGTCTCCAAAGCTGTACATCTCTACGGAGGTAGAGAAGCTCAGAAGAAAGTGTCATGGACATCAAAAGGTCCTACCTTGATGTTTTGGCCACAGCCTCCAACAAGCACTGTAAAGCTACTGGAGACAATCATTCCCCCTAAAAAAGACTGAAGGGCCTCCTAATTTTCATGAAACAACTTCTAGTCTACCATGAGATGCAAGCTGGCATTAGCACACAATTTATGCATTGATTCTGTTTGGAAAAACATTTTTACTCCAACAATTCAGCAGAATTAGAGAATCCAAGTTAACATGAAGCTGTGGAATGACCTAGGATGGCAGCCTGTTGCAATGCTGATACCAAACTAAGTACTTTGGGATGAAGGGTCTCTCAGTTAAAGGTAGTGAATGTTGTCTCTGACCTCCATCCCAAGGCTTGGATTATGTCAGTAAGGGAGCCGCTGCACTCAAATGCTATGCTAGTGGCATTCACCCAAATCTTGTCAGCCAATATGCACAAGAAATTCAACTGGTCTTGGATTAGTTCCTTATAAGTTCAGACAGAAGACCTGTGCATTCAAGACTGAGCAGGCAGTATTTTCCTGGGAATCTTGACTGCCAGTTAGGTTACTTATCCATAGTTTTTTCCCATTTGAGGTTTGCAATCAAGATTAGACAGCACTCTGATTCCTTGCTTTCTGTAAGAAAATCCCAGTAAATTTACACTGGGAACATCTCAAGTGCCCTTTTTCTAAAGGACAGCATTGATTCTTGCTGCAGAATGTCTGTATTGTAAAGATATCTTGGGACATCAGTAGTGAAGGAAGCCCTTGATAGTGGAGGAAGGGCAATATACTTAATATGTTGGCCCATCAAAGCAAACTGTAACACCCATTGATTGACATGGCAGTGTCTCTCCCATTCTGTGGACAAGTGTTGAAATCTCACTCCCACTGGTATGTTAGAAACAGCAGCGTAATCATGGCATCAACTTCTGCTGAGGGCTGACAAGGAAAAAAGCTGGGTCAAAGCTGGTCCTTGTCTCCTCTTGTTTTAATTAGGAGGGGCACTCCCCTTCTGGCATGCCTCAAAAGATCCTTCCATTTTCTTTGATCTATCCTGTGAAATGCATATAAATCAAACCCTAGAGATGATGAGCAAAATCTAAGTGGCAACAAAACAATCAGGGTATAAAAAGCACATTCTGGGCATCAAAAGTGTAATCTATATATTACATACCATAATTACAATAAACTATATGTAACATGTACATTCAGTATTGTTACTAACCTAAATCTGCAGGTGGTTAAAGTTCTGGTCATAAATGTCATGTGGATTAGTATCAGAGTACAAACACAAAGCATATAGACAAATTATATATAAAACACTCACTTTAACTAGACTACATGTCAAACTTTCACTGAGTTATCATAAAGTCAACTTCACAAATCTTGCAATGAGTATGAAGATATTCTCAAAATGAGTTGCTCTATTATATCACCCTATTTTATAAATTTATTTGTGAAGCAATACTGATTTGTCTTTTGTTTGTATCTGATATGTGTTTTAAAGTTTAAAGAGATTTCTCTCCTTTAACATTTTTAAGTCATTTAACATCCATGTCACATTGATGAAGTGTATTTCACTTAACATACTGTGCCAAAACTTTTTTTAAGTGTGGACTGGTCTACTAACCTATTCTGTTGATAATATAATGAATCTGCAAGGCATTTTTCAGATTTAAGAAACCCATCTGTTTTCTTGGAAATTTGCCACATACAGCTACCATCAACAGAACACTGACAGTGTTAGGAAAACACAAGTAGGTCTATGATAGTGTGTGGAAAACACATGTAGGTCTATGATAGTGTGTGGAAAACACAAATAGGTCTATGACAGTGTGTGGAAAACACATGTAGGTCTATGATAGTGTGGGGAAAACATGTGCAGGTCTATGATACTGTGGGGAAAACACATGTAGGTCTATGACAGACAAACATACTCTTGTGCTATTTTTACACAGCAGTATTCTTTTATAAAATCTTCTCAAATTTTATGATATGTGGAATTCATGAGAAGTTAATAAAAACAACGACTTTTTATTTCTTTATTTTTCTAATGTACCAAAAAAGCATAATCCATACACAGGCAAGCATAAGACCAATTCAGTAAAAAGTAGCATAATGATTACACCAAAAGCGTAATAACTGTCAGGTACCTAAATGAGGGAAGGACTCTTGTTTGCTGAGTGTGTGTGAGGTTTGCCTCTGTTGGTGGTGTGCTGCAAACTAAGAATGGTCTTGTGATGTTTTTCTGGGTGATAGCAAATGTAGACAGAAATATATTTCTTTCTGTAAACTGAAGATTAATGGATCCAGCTACAACATTTGGTAAGAAGTGTTTATCTGATCCATTAGCACACAGGCCAAATGAGCGATTGGCAGTGGTTTTCTTGATAAAAGGGTTTTGATCGCTAACAATAGCCATAGAAACACAGTCAAACATCACTAAAACATTTTGAAGCTGTTTCTGCATGCTGAGGAAGGCTCTACAATGCATGTGTACAGAGGAAGCTTTGCAGTGTCTCTGTCAATAGATGTGACTTCAGGGAGAAAGTGTGGAAAGTGTGCAAAGAAAAATGGCTGTTGACACTTGTGTCTTGAAGCAGCCTTTCAAAGCAAATCATTACCTCATCAAGACTTTAGTAGTTGACCTCTGGTCTTTCTTGATTAAGAGATCAATGGATGTAGGAATTTGGTATCAGGTCATTGATGTCTTAGATGGTAGAGGCAAAATAAAACTCTGGAGACAAAAGCCAAAAACCTTGGTGATCTATGCTTGGAATGCTGTCTTTCCTGGACATCATTGGATCAAAAAAGGCACTTGTAATCTTTACAAAGATGATAGGATACTCTTCAGGCCATGTGTAGAAGGGCAATGTGGGAACTAAGCCTGGGTATCTGTGTATTTTCTCATGAGTTCTGTGTTTGAATTTGGATACATATATACAAATGATTAACAGCAATGATTTAAATCAATCAATGAAGTAATTTTTTTATTTATATAGCTATATTTATTCAGCCTCTCGATCTTGAGTTATTCTTAACATTTATTTCATGATAAAGTCCAATATATAGATAACCACTATCTAAAACAATGATGTTGTATTACATGACTGTTCTTTAAAAGCTCCAATTTTGTTGACATCCTTTGAACTATTTACTATGACTGTACTTGCAATCCTTTCAACTTACCCCTACGTGGTCTATCTTCACGGATCAAGTGCTTCAGGATCCAATTTACAGCTTCATTCAGCAGTAGACCACAAAAATATGAAATCTGTAATAGTTGGAAAGTGAACTTTTGAATGATGTGTCATACCTAAAGGAATTATTTTTACCCTGGGAATATCTGTTATGACTACCATACTTGTTACATCCATAATAAGGACTGTACACAGCATATCTATAATAAAGACTGTACACAGTACATCTATAAAGCATCTGGGTGTGATTATAAAACAGTCCTTATTTTCTTTACTGTTTACAGAGCTGTAGATGAGAATTTAATAAATTTAGTATTTTAATCACAGGTTTGATATTGCATGTTTTGAAATTTGATGAGGTGTTTTGTGAACACTGAAAAACACAAACTTACTCACAAGGCTTAGTTTTAATCATAAAGATGTTTATCATGCCTTTCTCAATGCATCAAACTTCTTAATGACCAAAATTAATTCAGGGAGCATTTGATTATACGGCTATATTTCAGTGAGTGTTCTCACAGTGATCAAACACTATCATTTAAAATGAGAATGAAACATCTGGAACTATAAATAGTATAGCTTAGATTGATAAAAACATACCATCAATGAACTTGGATAGTGCTTATATTAGGTGTGAAATGCTGTCAACTTTAGACTGAATGTTTAGAATAAAACTGTTTGCATTATTTTTAATGCAGTAAACTGTTTCTTTTTTCTTTTCTAGTAGAATCTGTGTGTGTAAAGAAATCAAGTACTATATTTATCTACAGGTCTATGTTAAAGTTAGTTAGATACATCATGCAAATGTGTACCTGATGTTGACAACACTAATTTTACATATGCTTATGAGTGCCTGTTCAAGGCAGCATGATCGAGAGGAAGGAAAGGAAAACGAAACATAATCATTATTTTAAGATAAATCTGGATTTAATTCTTAGCCATTCATGATTACACACTAAAATTAAAATATTTTTCATTAAACAGGATGTTAGGTTTAAACAGTATATATACATATATATATATTATATTTTTACCCAACAAAACACTAAAAACAAATAATAAGCAACAACAATAAAATCATCAACAGTTAGTTTCAATCCCATGAATGATCACAGAATGCTGTGTAGTTTGTTTTGCAAGTAAAATAGCACTTTTATTCCCATCAAAGAAACTTACATTAATGAAATCCTGTCATTACACTGTACCATATATATAAATGTAGCTTACCATCAGTGAATTAAACAAATAAAGAATGAAAAAATGTACTAAGCAGCTTATGTGCAAAACAAGTAATTCAAAATAAATGGCAATTACTAAACAGTGTCAAAATGCTTTAAGAGTTGACCTTCATAAGAAATGAAGGTCGGATATAATGTAGGCTCTTCAAAAAAGATAAATTAATCTAGGTACATATAACTTACCTAAATACATGTAGCTTCAGACTGTTGTCAAGATGAATTAACGCTTTATGAACTGATACTTCAATATCACCAAATGGAATTTTTCTTACTTTTTGTTTTTGCCTTTTGTTGGCATTAGTGTTCTTTTCATTGAAACTCCACTTCCAGAAAAAATGAAAACAGATTTTGGGGACTCAGTTATACCAGTCAGTGTACATTTTTGTACTGTTTTAAGTAGTCCGTGCTGAAACTGTGGCAAACTGTAGAAATCACATAAACTTAAATAACAGTTACTGTTATTATTACAGCCTACTGATGATCTGACAATACCGTCCAATCAAACTCTGGGAAAGCTTTACTTACTGCCATGATTTGTATTCACATCATGACCAATTTAATTTGAACACCATTACAACAAAATGGGGCATTGTTTATCTGCAAATCAATCACAGTTGCTTACATACTGGTTTCTATGGTAGCCTTCAGTGGGACAAGATAATTACAATGATAAGGATTAACTGTTATTGGTCACACTGGCCTCCTGATATTTACTTACGTCTAGCCTTTAGCTATTCTGCAGATTGGCCACCAATGACAAAAATATGAAAAGGGGAAGCATCCTGGGGAAAATTAGGTGCATCATGGGGATGTATTACAGGAAAAACAGATTGTCCTTTCAAGCATATTTGACCCAAAAGTTTGGGTCCTGAGATCCCTGCCTTTTACCTTAAACATCATCTACATACTAATTTGCTAAACACATTATATTTGATTATCTCATAAAATAATAATAAAGGCATGTGATGTGCCAAATATAACCACTACGATACAATTAGTGGTAGCCAAAATGGCTATTGGCAATTAATGTTCCAGATGATTTCAAAATTCATGAAACAATCTTGGTTTTCATTCTTTGTCCACTGTAAAAGATAAACATGCAATGTGGATGCCAACAACATTTTGAACATTTATGTAATATGTCTAATTATTGATTTTATTGCTGAGAAGTGATTTGCTGTTTTACCCCACTGCAACTGACTGTAGATTATTTAGTGCTGAGGCAATCAGAGTCAAGTCTTTTGCTTAAGGACACACCATGTATGTGTGCGTGCTTGTGTATGTGTGTGTGTATGTGTGGAGAACCTCATAAACCCAATATTTTCAATTGATTTTTGTACTGACAATGAATCTGATTAAAGAAATTGTCAAGTTTCTAAAGCTATTCTAATCATTTAGAACACTGGATGATAACTTTATTAAAAAATCAAAACTAGAAGTCAGTGGTGCAAAAATCCAATATTCTGAAAGCTGGACAAAATTGAAATTATCCTGGTCAAGTAAAATTTTACATCACTTGCCAATTATTTCTGCAGAATATAAAACAAAATCAAGATTTGTGTGTGATTTAGTTAAAATCTTTATTCCCAGCAAGTAGTCCATTTGAAAATTTGTCCAGCTCTAGAATTTATTAAGAAAACTACAGACATGCTCAAGCAATTATGACACTACTCCTTCCTGATCCCTATGCCCTTGTTGGAAACAAGTTTATCATACTGTCACTATCTAACACAGGTTACCGCCAGCTTCAAGTCATAAAGGGCAATAACTCTTACCAAAAATCACGGATGAATGGTAGTTGGTCACAATATACATCCTCTCTAATATCCATAATGCCTGAAAACATACCAGCACCACCTGCATGTAACAATGGGATAAGCCCAAACATATCTGACATGAACATTCATTTTAGTTCTAATTATTATTATTTATTTTCTTAATGTTGTTAAAATACCAACTATTCATCTATACAAATAACACTTGCATTACCTTCAAACTCCCCACTGAACTAATGATAGTACCAAACATTACATCTAATTAAAACTATATTCTGCCATTCAATGGATTTTAAAGACTGAAACTAAGTGTATTTTTTATTTAATATCAGTGTCACTGTGATTAAGAGTGTCTGAACATATGTGTATGTGTGTGTGTGGTGATGATATTTAACAATGCTAAGTCTACTATTTTTTTGTTTGTAAGTGTATTCAATGTTTTAAAAGAAAACAGAGGAGTTATTTTCTTTTATTTGAATTTCCAGACATCTTCTACAGACATGACTTTTTGGGGGTCACATACACTGACCTCTCTTGGGATCTTAAACTTTTTGAGTCTCGGAACTCTCCTCGACACTCTCTGGGAGATGTGCAGTACTACTCCTCCTGATGAACTTAAATACAAAGTTATGTGTCTCCATAGGCAATTGTGCCTTAGAAAATGAGTTAAATGCAAATGTGAACCCATGTGACTGGACTTAAATATATAGGTTAATTATCGCTAATAAAAAGGCAGGACTCCACACCATATATCTAAACAACCAACTCATGTGACTCTCCATGTAACAGTGTCTGAAAATGATACATCAGTGTGAACCCTAACTCAGAGAAACTGTTAAACCTAAAGGTAAACACAAATCACTGATCCATGAAATACTGGTGACAGTGACCTCATTTTCACTGACTGTTACAGTACTCCTTATGATACAATTATATACCAACAGTGCCTGAGAAAATGAGCTCAATGCAAAGGTTTTACCTAAATTAATGGACTATAAAATATTGGTAACAGTGACCTATTCTTCACTAAAAGGTGATGATCACACATGTAAATAAAATCTTATGAGATTCTTCCAGCTATAGTTTGAGAAAATGACCTAAATGCAAATGCTAATCTAAGTGTTCATACTGGATGGACAGAGATGAATGGATGGATGGACACCATCAATCCATGTACCAAAATTGCTTTGCAATACAGACAAAACTCATGGAAGTTTTTAATAACATTTGTGTTCTTAGACAATGAGCACAATATGTAATAATTGTACAATATCTATTAGTAACTCTAGCTGATGTAACAATATTGTTTCATATACTGTATCTTACTGTAAGTTAAAATGAACAACAAACACCTAAACAAAATGGGAGCACAGTGATTGGTCAGCAGGACTAGTTGCATCCTCATTAAACAAAAACTACAAGACTATCGGCAGTCAGAGCAGTCATAAAAGTCACATACTGCATCAGCTGTAATTAAAACAGACCAAAATTGACAAATCAGGTGAGTACAGCAATCTGTCAATATGTGTATGATCAGAAAATATGTACCACATTTCACAGCATTCATCAAGAACTGAAGTTGTGCTGACAGGACTGTATGATGGATGAAAGACTGGACATCTTGTGGTGACAGGACAGTGTGATTGATTTGTGACAGGACTGTGTGATGGATGAAAGACTGGACAGACACAATAATAGGTTTTATGTTGAAAGAAAATAGTACTTACAGTATGACAGTCCCTTCTGAAGATGATAAGAGTCACAAAACTAACTAAGATACAAAAAGGCAGCAAACTGAACCATGCTAAAATATAGCCAATGAAGTCTCCTGGAAAAAAAAAAATACTCTCAGCTGTGTATAAATGAATCATATATACATATTGTCTGTCATATTATTTGTGTAACTAACATTTTATCTTGAACAATTTGATATACCATTACATTAGCAGTGGCACAGCACTGTAGGTACACTGCAGCAACCCTAATGATTCTAGCAAGTCTTAATTTCAAAAATGCAGATTTACACCTAATATTAAGACTCTATGGTCTTTAACAAAGTAACAGAAAGAAGAGAAATCAACAAGTTTATTAAAATCAACAAATAAATTTATTTCTCAAAGTTGCTTAAGTGAAATTATAATGTGAATTAAATCCCCCAAAAATCCTAAAAGTTCTACCACAAATCCAAAAGTATAATGTTCTGAATAAATTCCAGTACTGAATGTGCTAATGTACCAATAGTCCTGAATAGGCTGATGTACAGTCTTGATGTATCACAATGATATAATCCAGAATGCCTTTGAATGAATTCACAATAATCTCAAAATAGTGTTTTACTCCAAAAAGTCAATGAGTACTTTGTATGTAATTGCAATTAATAATTTTTAAATAAATGATTCCTCTCAAATTATATTTGAACACAACAGTAAATGATTCCACAGACTGAAATTAAAACAGGAACAAATAATTATTTATCACAACCTTTATAAAAACCTAAGACAATAAAATGAACAGGGTCACAAGTTCTCTTCCAGAACATAAGTTTGTAAACAAATATCAACTTTGAATTTAAATATAGTAAACAACTTATTTATAACTTACAAACATGACAAAAGCATGAGAATAGTAAGGTAGGCCCCTACCCTTAATTATGGACAAATGTCAAGCATACAAAAGAAATCATACATACATGTACATAACAATAAGTAATCAAGAAGCAAATTAATCCTGACTGCCATATTCATCATAAACTTGATTAATGTCAGAAAATTTATAAAATAAGTATCCTGAAGAAGAGGTCATGCAGTTAGTTTGAACTAAGACACTTCAGGTCATGCAGTTACTTTGAACCAAGACAGTTCAGGTCCTGCGCCTACCTTGAACCAAGACAGTTTATGCCATGCACTTATTTTGAACCATGACAGTTATGGTCATGCCCTTACTTTGAACTTTAACTGAAAATCCCATATTTAATTTTTAAGATAATATAATTATGTAAACTGTTTAAATAAATTTCAGGAGATTACTGGTGAACAAAGTTATAGGTAAAATAATGCATATCTATGGCCCATGAAGCAAACCTGTTTGTGAATGTTACAAAATTTAAATGTATATTGTTCACAACCATCTATTTTATCTAATATTAGGTTCTGTCATTTAATGCCACACACTAACAGCTCATATTATCTGATTTGAGGATATCCTCAAATCTAAATATGCCATTTTTGATGATGATGGAGTAACTTGAGTAGCACTTAGCAGACCTATGATAATGATATTCAAATAACAGAGACACTCTTTCAGAAAAATTTAGCATAAAAGTAAGTGTCAAGTGCAATTTGGTAATAGCAGGAAATTTTGTCTTGTCTTGCTTTGGTCAATTCCATTATAACTGTGACAGGTGAGTAGCTTTTAAGCCATCAAAGATTTGGTCGACATTTTCTAAAGATAAACACTAGATATATTCAACAGGTGGAATAATTGCATTATTCTGGCTTTTGGAAAATAGCTGATACTTTGGAAATATTTGATGATCTGATATTACACAAGATGCTGTAAACTGAAATATTTCCTCTCCGACAAATCCGATTTTATATTACAAAATATATTTTGTAAATTTGATATGTCCGCTTTATGTTCTAAGTCCAAAGTTTTATAAACATTCTTTAAAAGACATAGATACAGTAGAACCTGTCTTAAAGGACAACCCCTTCTGGCAACAAAGTATAGTCTCTTAATACAGGTGGTCTCTCAGTACAGGTCATAAAACTATCAATAAACATGCATATTCTTTCAAGACAGATTTCACTGTATTTCAATTAACAACTGTCACAATTTAATTTTGTGTGCAATTTTTGCAACTGGCCATTTTAATTTGTTGGAGTCTATGTGTCCAGTAATCAGAAGTACAAAAGTTCCACACCCTGTGTCCCACTTATTCTCATGACATTGACTGCCATCTTCAAAAACATCTTGGAATTTGACACCATTCTCAAAAATTGAAACTTTACTCCATTGTCGTTAATCTTGTGCTTCCTTGACTTTAGCCTTAGTTGACATATCACAATGTGCTAATGCTAGGCCACCATCTTGCTAAAAGCAATCAATCAAACTTAATAAACGGCAGGAACCCATTGATTAAAACTATGATTAAGTTCCATCTGTAAGACTAACTAATTTTTTCCCCTGTTGAGACTGCCATCATTCGTTGGTTTCATCCTTTCCTTCTCAGTCATCCTAGTCATTTCATGTCTGTTTTCCTGAGGACTTTTTTATGAGTGACTAAAATTGTGAATCTATGTTGTATTCAGGAAAGGATATTTCACAAAGTTGTCATATCTTGATGAGACTTATGTCAATCTTGATATTTTTGGCAACAATGGAGTGCAGCAATTTTTATGTTTCTATTGCCATGGCAACAAATATGGTAGAAACATTAAAAAAAGTATGCATTTTTTAAAATTTTAAATAACTAAATGCTTTAATAAACCTTCCAAGAAACACTTGTTTTAAATTAAAACAATTGTATCAGCATGAAAAGAACAGAGATGAAATTTTCAAGCCACTGAGGGTTTTCGTTTTCCTAATTTCAAACAGAAGTAATTAAACATAGCCACTAGATAAATTAAAGCACACATTATGCATCTGTGTTGGAGAGTTGATTTTCTTAAGTAGTGATCCACACAATAACATTATGTATATTACATTTAAAATTGGAAATACATTAATATAAAATATTACTGGCTGTCATGGTAACAACAAACATTTCTAAAATACTTGTAATTATCATAAAATAATTTCATTCATTTTCCTCAATGAAAAGTATTAATTTATCTCAGTATACAAATTTCATTCACACACTGAAACCCCATATACTGTACAAAAGTAACTCTTTATTCAAATTTATTTAAATAATATATCAGATAAGGTATCAGAATGTTTAAGTGTATCTTCATACATAACTGATGTTTATACATTGTAAGAATACTCTTTTCATTAAAATTAATTTAACTTAAAATAGCCTTTACTCTGTGTACTGCATACATGGTATTCATTACCAACTACATCTAATGAAGGAAAATAGAACCATATATTAGAAGATTTTACCTGGCAAATGATGTAAAAAATTCATGAAAGTAAGTATATACTCCTTTATATGATGAGACCAACTGCAAACTGCACAGACCCATATCTACTGGCACATAATGTGCCGGCAGATCTGGATCTGTGCAGTTTGTTAGGAGTAATCTGTAGAACAAACAACACAGACCCTGATCTGCATGTGCATTATGATACGGCAGATCAGGATCTTTGTTGTTTACAATTTGCTTTGATTTATGACTGACTATATACAGTAAAACATGAAAGTTAATTGATGATGATTTCACACAAATAGTCTGAAGAAGGATATATACAAAACAATTGCCAAAAACTGTTATCAACACTACTCTTCCTGTACACCTGGCTGATGATGGTATGCCTTAAAAAACCCAGACACTGACCCAAATGTGTACATCACTTTTAGCACACCCAAACACTGTCTATTCCTCCATTACAATATTTTGGTGCACTACTTGCATGTGGTCCACATCTTGCCGAATCTAGTTAGAGAGTGCCACAGATATGCAGTACATGCAGCAAGAACAACCTTTCTTTCTTTGTGCCTGGAAATGTTCCTCTGTCAACATAAACTGAGATGTCCTTAGTATTCTGACAACAACTGGGAGGTCCTCAGTCAGTGTTCTGACATAACTGGGAAGTCCTCAGTCAGTATTCTGACAACATCAACTGGGAAGTCCAGAAGCTTGTACTCCTTAGTCTTCTTTAAAGTGCCCATCACAAAGATTATATTAAAGACACTGATGATAAAATGAAAAAAAAAATGTCCTCATTTCTAGCTGGACCTTCTAGATATTAGAACTTAGCTGCAGTCAACCCCACCCATATGAATATAGCAGTTGTGAAGTATTGATGCCCAAGAAATCTCAAGCCTCTATTCATCCTTCTGTCATCTCTCCAGACATGGCTTTATTGGTGGACAGATAGTTGACTAAATAAACAAAAATTGACACTTTAAAAAAAATTACTTGCATGCATTTCCACCTGCCATAATTCCATGCATGACATGTTAGGAGTAGAATTTACTCATGCTGAGACAAATATTTTATCTGTACTAGCATCTTCTTAAAGGAACAGAATTATTAGGTACATGTAATCATCTAACTGTACAACCACTGACAGCATGATTTTAAAATTCCTTATTAACTCTTATGATGTACAGGTATTTTTATCAGATGAACAGAAACTACTATCCTATTGTCTAGCATTAGTCCCCCCCCCCCCCACAAGCAAAACTCCAAAGTAAGCCACCAATGAACATGTTCAAAATAAAACGAACAAAAATACTAATGAGTAATACAAGCTACTGTTTTTTTTTTTTTTAATGTTAAGGGCATATGTATATATAGATAAAAAATAAATATCTGCTTGAAACAAAAAACAGCCTATTAAAAGTCACTTATAACATCTGCAACCAAGCTGCTATGTTGGCACAAAAGGCTGTATCCTCTATGTAGCCTGCTGGGCCCTTGCAGCTCCTAAGGGAAACCAGTTAAGGAGGATTTCATTGTGCCAAATATATAAATTCCACTGAATTCCAAAGTCCAGAACAGCTCAGTGCTGGTTACCAATATGTCCATTTGACTTTTTCACTTGAGTCCCTTACTGAGAGTTTTTTTTTTATTTTTAAAACAGCACTTGCCCTATCTTGAACAATGATTCCCATGAGGATAACGAGTCCAGTAAAAATAATTTTTTCTCCTCTGGGTTGGTGTCTGTCCTCTACTGACAAATAAAATATAATACATTGGTGTGGCATATTCCAAAAGAGAGGTTGGTCCACTTGGTTTAATAAATTCCCAGATATCAACAGCAGTGGCAGCTGATGACCAAAAGTCATCATCACTGGAAGAGCTTCACTGACCGTCTGGGTTGCTGACAGGGGTGGTCTCCAATTGAAAAAGCTTGAATGACTGTCCAGGTTGCTGTCAGGGGCAGTCTCCCATTGGAAGAGCTTGATTGACTATCCAGGTTGCTGTCAAGGGTGGTCTCCCACTCCACCTACTCTTCATTATGATTAAAGCTTGATAAGATCATTAAAATCTATATCACTGACCTCTTTAATCTTAGGATTCAGAATTTGTTGTCTGATAATTCCATGCTGACATTTCTGCATTCAAGATCCACATTCCACAATTAAACAATGTCATTATGAATTTCATTATGATGCAACATTGAACTAATCAAGATCAATCTCATGAAATATAACAATGTCATTATGAATGTCATTATGATGTAGCATCAAACTAATCAAGATCAATCTCATGAAATATAACAATGTCATTATGAATGTCATTATGATGTAGCATCGAACCAATCAAGATCAATCTCATGAAATATAACAATGTCATTATGAATATCATTATGATGCAGCATTGAACTAATCAAGATCAATCTCATGAAATATAACAATGTCATTATGAATGTCATTATGACGTAGCATCGAACCAATCAAGATCAATCTCAAACTAATCAAGATCAATCTCATGAAATATAAGAATGTCATTATGAATGTCATTATGATGTAGCATCGAACCAATCAAGATCAATCTCATGAAATATAACAATGTCATTATGAATGTCATTATGATGTAGCATGAAACTAATCAAGATCAATCTCATGAAATATAACAATGTCATTATGAATGTCATTATGATGCAGCCTCAAACTAATCAAGATCAATCTCATGAAATATAAGAATGTCATTATGAATGTCATTATGATGTAGCATCGAACCAATCAAGATCAATCTCATGAAATATAACATCTGAGATTTAAAATGTGCTAGCTGACATACCTCAATCCACTCAATATATGTCATACTTATTCAATATATATATATATATATATATATATATATATATATATATATATATATATATATGTGTGTATGTCATACTTATTCTTTATCTTGTTTGATTCTGAAAGGACAAATAACAGAAACACATCCTGAAAAATGTTTGTGATAACCTTTAACATGCCCAAGAATGTCAAGTCAGCCAAGCAAGTCAGTGAATAACTTGAGAAAATAGGTTTTTGGGAATATGATTCTACTGTGCTTGAAAATTCTTTAATTAGTAACACCTGAACAGAGAATATTTTCAAGCACTAATTATATAATAACTTCAAAACTCTAATACAACTGTTGCTGATAAAATATTGCCTTAGCTATTCATTGACAATGAACAATTCACGGATAGGATTGAAAACTTATAGTTTTAATACGTGTCTAAATACATGTAATATTGATTTTTGTCAGTTAGATCAGCGATTCCCAACCACCAGGTCATGACCCAAACCAGGGTTGTGAGAATGTTCTATAGGGTTCCTCTGATTTTTTTTAGGGAGGTTAAAACTTCTCAAAATTTTGAAATGGGGTCATGAGGCTTAGAAAAACAATTTTTTTAGGGTTGCTGCCAAAAAAGTTATGGAACCACTGGGTTAGATACTCTTTGCTTTTCTACTTTTTCCATATTTTCATAAAAATGATTGATGTAAGAAAAGAACCTTGACCTTACTGTGCTTCTTGAATTCTATAAGATAGCATTGTCTCATATATTTCTGACCTAAACAAAAATATTTCCTTAGCTAAATCTTTAATCACATAACATTTTGTTTTGACTGTTTTCTATAAATTTTATGTATTTCTCAATGTATGTGCCAAATGTATTAAAAAACAGCCAGTTAATGATGATGTACTACACTGTCTGCCATTATTACTCATTGATAGGTTCACTTACGGTTTCAACTTGATATCAGGAAGAAAATAAACTAAACACTGCAGTTAAAATCTTCAGAAAAATATGTTTTAAATGTTCAATCATGGATTCTTTTCTTAAAACATAGTATTTACATATTGATATTTTTAAATTTGAAACACAAGATGGTACATTTTCATAATTAACTGATAACGAATGATAACTTGTAAAAACCTGGCTCTGACAATAAATTATAACTTGTGGGAGAAAGGGTTAAAAGAAGATCTATATTAAAACCTGCTTAAACAGACACCTCTTAAGATAGTCACTCTTATCAAATGGTATATGGAGAACTTGCCCCATGGAGAACTTGCCCTGGGAGAACTCACCCCAACGTATATGGAGAACTCGCCCCAGAGTGGTTGGAGAAGTCGCCCCAAATGGTTGGAGAAGCCACCCCAAAACTTGTCACCCAGAAAACTTATTTAATATTTATCTTTGAAATAAATAAGTTATTTGAAAAATAGAAATGTGTACCTTAGAACAATGCTGTTAGCAACAAAGATGTCGCCACATGGTGGCTACCATATTATTTGATTGCATTTTGAATTGTCCAGTTACCTAATTGAGATTATAATTCATCATGATTAACATTAGCACTGAAATTCAAATATACCATCCAACACGTTTTCCATTGCAAGTGTTTACTTAAGCCCTGTATATGTCGGACTATTATTACCGATCATTGCGGAATCGCAGTTTGCTGTTGTTGATGCTGTTTAGTACCGTCACCATTGTCAGGCGTTATAGCAGACTTGTTTGTCTGAAAGTTACCAAACACGAGATGATATAGTCATCTGTGTGGTGTCCAAGATGGTAAGAAATTCATGCAGCCCCGATTGTAACATCGTATAATAGATTATTTTATAGTTTCCTAATTTCCCTCATAAGTTTGACTCCATCCATCAAAAGCAGACCTTTCATTGTAACTGTTTATTTAACTATTTATTTTCAATGAAAGCCATTATTTTCAATGGAATTTAATCTTTGCCTCTTATTTTAGTAATATCTAAATCGTATCAGCAAGTACCCTTTTTAATAGAAATAAACCTGGGTTAGAATAACTGAAATACATCTTGATTATCTGATGGCTTCACTCTGTCTGTTCTAGATTATATGCTGCACCTGTATCCTAATTCTATTTTATTATGTTTGTCATTCCAATGTAATGGTGAAAATTTCATCATAGCAAAGTGTATATTCCTTTTTGATCATTTGGTAGATTTTCATAAGTTCATAGATATATGCAGCAATATCAAAATCATTGTCAAATTTGCTGAGATCCTACTTTTCAATGGACATCTAATAAAACAACAGGAACACTTGTTTAAAAATTAATATTGTTGCTATCAGGGGTTCATTTACGGAAGTGTTTAGAATTGATTCGATTGCATACAAAAAGCATGAGTCGTCAATGTTTATAAACATTTTTGTTCTTAACCCATTCTGACAAAATCTATTTAAGTCCTGTGCACAACTTATTTAAATTCATCGATGTTCAAATAAAAGTAATTAATTTTATCAAACATACTATTAAGTAGTCACAGTCATTTTTGAGTAAGTAGAGAATTCAGATTGTCAAATAGATCGTTGAATACCTTTTCCTTGATTGAATATGTTCAGCGCATATCCCAATACATTTTTTTTTCATTCTCTTAGATGATCCTACGCTTGGTACTGAATAATATGGGAAATATTGCTATTGTTTTCCATCAGTGCTCACCTCTGACAGTTATACAGCAAAACTGTTTCAATACTGGTAGCAAAAGTATTTGTTTTGAAATCTTTACTTTATATTGTTGTTGAACTCTGATATTTATGTTGTAAAATTATATTAACATTGGTACAGGAACAATCCTCAATTTTTTTACTCATTTTTTTTCCTCCATCTTTGAAAAGTAAGAAATTATCTACCAAATGAAATAACATTAAAGACATATTTACGCTTTGTCATTCAAAGTTTCCAACGTCAATTTATTATGCACCTTTGATTTTGTATGTAACTGCATCGGATGAATACGCATTTTTATTTCCAGACTTACGTTCAAGATTGTTTTCCACTCGTTGTATAATAAACTCTTTCTTCCCATTCTGCATTCATCTTGTTGTGTAATGTCAATAATAGAAAAATAAATCACTTATAATTTAAAGTCTGTGTGTTCATATAAACTCGTTAGATTTCTTATAACAACACATACAGAAACACCACGAGAAAATTTTTTAAACAAATGTTACTGCTAACTTTCTTGATTGATATATCTGTTATACTAACATTATTCATTAATGTGGTGATTACTCTCAAACTTGGACCAGGCTGATTCAGTACAAATTACTGACTGATTAGGCCCAGATTTCTGGCTGATTCGGCCCAACTTCCAAGCTGATTCGAACCATGTGAAATATTATTCAATTTAGTCCAGGATTTAAATGTGACATTTAAACTTGTTTTTAAAGATGATGTTCTCATTACGTACCAAGCACGTCGAGTAGTTCAAATATGCATTTAAGGTAAAAAATATCCCGTTAGTACATGTGATCATGGTGTTGTTATATATAATAAAATAACATAATCCTGTTTATTTTGCATCGGCAATTTAGTAGTGAAATATTTTTTAAACTTCTTGTTCAACTTTAGTTTGTTTTATTGAGAAATAATAAAATTACAAACACTGACAAAAAAAGAAGAAATAAACTAAATGATGGGCTTAGTACAAGTGAGCTTTCAGAAACCATCCAAATTCTGCGCATTAGCCATGATGTTGAAATCAGTAGCGACTGCATCTCCTGAGTAGTCGTCAATGATGCTTTTTATCGAGTTCAAGTAACATTCGTCAATGGTTAGCAAATCTCCGGAAAAATCAGACTAAATTGTTCAATTAGAGAGACAATACTATAACCTTTTGGCTTACTGATGGTCAGCACCAATTCAGTTGATTTCGGGTTATAGAGGTCCATGCCATAAAGTCATCTCAGGATGACTTTGGTTATTAGGTTGGAACCCTTTCATATATAAAACTGCAAACATCACATCATGCTTACACCTGTTCTATTTTTCCAAATAAAATGCATCTAATGATTTTGAAGAGCAGAGTGAAAAGGGACAGAGAACAGTTCTTTTTCGTTAAGTACAGAAGCGGAGTTGATCAAATGGAAAAGTTGCACATTTTATGGATTTAATAAGTTATTATGTTCAAGAAAAACAACAATAAATAAAGCTGTAACAACCATGAGGCGACATCTCAGAATTAGTATCTATGATCCTTGGAGCGACGTCTCCAGGCGCAGTAGGGCGACTTCTCCTTACACCTGGGATGAGTTCTCCCAGGGCGACTTTTCCATGGGGCGAGTTCTCCATAATTCTTATCAAACATCCAAATTTTTAAAGACCCATTGATAATACATTCCATATAAGATTAATTTACATATAATAAATACTTTTTAGCCAGTCCCAAAGGTGGCTCTTTTATACATGTTTCACTAAATCGAAATGGCATCGACAATAGGGTTCAACTCAATTATAATTGCTGTGTGGCTAATTAGTATTTGCTGAGTTCTTCATGTTCGTGAAATGTTGGAAGGTTATAAAAACCTTTAGGATACTGGACATGTGTCAGGGAGATTGCAGACCACTCCATAACTACTTTATTATCAACACCATCCGGCGGTCCAGGATCAGTGGCTGCCATGTTGGCTACATTCATAGTGTCCAGCAAGCTTAAACAAAAACTTAAAGTGCTCGTTGCAAGCGTCTGCATAATTTGAATAGGGCGGGTTAGTGGGAACGTGCACAGTGTATGGAACCTATATTTTATGCTTAGTTCTTTCATTTTTGTTTGAATTACATAAATCGTAAACCAGAGAAAAGGGGGAACTTGTCAGAATATATTATTTTGTGCCTGCATCATTAACAAGATTCTTCTTCTAGTTCAAAAATTGATATTCTATTTCAAGCACTGTGCTTCAGGCACTTGAGATGGTTAATATGATCGATCCAAATATACCTACATTGGTAAGTTGTTAATTTACCAGTTCCTTGAAATTAGCTTCGTCTGGAGCAAATTTCCGGGGCTAAATTTTCGCCAGTTATTGTACGATTACTTAATCGGTTAGTATGTCGGGTCGCATTGATATGCTATATCTTGTATGAAAACAGACTTCCTGAAGTTGGAAGTTTTAGTTTTACCTGTACAGTAGAAAAAGCGAGAGAAATACTTATTTTCGTGTCGATTTCAACGCACATATTACTAACTGAATCCAACTATACTCGCATATTGCGATGAAAAACCACCAAATATTAAAGGGCATATTTTATGGAGTTCTCAGTTAGGGAGAAATTAGGTGAGTAAGGATAATTGCACTGTCTATTCATTTAAAATGTTTGTTTTGGTGTTATTTATTTGTTTTGGAGCAAAGCACTTTTCCCAAAACACACTACATTAGCTGTTCCAATAGATTCAAAACCTGCGTCCTCTTGGTCGTGATCCTGGTACACTAAGTTGTGACTAACCATTAGCCACAACAGCTCCTGTTATAATGTTACCCAAGCGGTTTAATCGTCTACCTAAATGACCTGCTCCCTAATAGAATTTGTGATACTATTTGCATGAATTGTGTTTATTTCCAAATTTGTTTTATTTTTACTTATTTCTACCATAATTAGAAAAAAATGCTCATTGATGTTTCATTTTGATCACAGGATCACAAGAGTTACATTTGAATGATATAAGTATCTAAGGAAAGGAAAATGAAAGCAAAGGTATTTCATTGTTCTAGGAATAAATATGTTGAAAATTACATGCTTTTTTCTCTCGGGTCTTTCTAGGTTGCATTTTGAAATAAAAAGTTTTTTAATTGTTTTGCTTTTCTTCCAAGAATGGTTGAAAATGAGATGAGACTGAAACCAACATTTGAATTCTGTTGGTACCATACAGTCAGATCTGCTATAAACTCAATCCACTCACTTTAGGTAAACTGATGTGACCGACAAGTGTACACCTTGACTGGTATAAACAAAGCTGATTAGAATTGATTTGCTTTGTTAATAATTTTATTTAGTGAACTCAGAAGGAAAGAGACAAATTTCATTCCAGTCATATATAGTGTGTCTAAAAATTTTCATAAATAATCATGGTAACACCGTTTATACAAAACAGTGATCCATTGCTTTGCATGCACTGGTTTTGGTCAAGCAGAAATATTCCGCAGATCATTTGCACTATGGACTGTGTTTTCCCTCTTCCCTGTGAAATGGAAGGCATAGATAGAATCACCATAAAATTGCAGGTTTGACTTTGAGCAACATAATATGATGCAAATTTAAATTTAACTAGCATTGAGCCAAATTATAATGCATACATGGGTGATTGTGCTGTGTTAATTAGGGCTGCCAGACTATCCCAGTTTGTGAAATTACCTCTCTCCAGTCAGACTAGGGTGAAGTAGACACAAATAGTGAAAGGCAGATGTACACAGTTAAAAAAAGTTACCTTAAAGTCATGTCTTTTGCATATTTTCATGTCAGATGATTAAAATGCTGATGCAGTATTATTTTTATGGATTAAAATGCTGATGCAGTATTATTTTTATGGCTTTGCAATACAAGATCAGAGAGCTTGGGCAGTGGACACCTTCAGTCTTCCCAAAGGAATTCCACTGCTCATCTCATTCCGATAGTCACTTTGTCGCTGCAACAATCGTGATTCATTGATATATTGGACTTTTTGATAGATCAGTCCAGGACATTACCGCTGAGGAGTGACCTGCTCTCACTCCATGGGAGTGGGGTTCAGGTTTCTTCTTTATATTAGCCCACAGAATCTTCACCTGTACACCTAGCTCATATCAAGCAATCGGTCCTCCAAGACATTTTAAGTTTCCAACTGTATCATATTAGCTAAGAGACAGTCAGCATCCAGTTTCTTTGGTGGAAAATGGAGAATCTTGTGTGCTTTAGGAAGCACATTGATCCAAACTGTCCCTCTCTAAGTGCAGTGGCAGAGTATCTTCTCTTTTTACTCAAACTGAGGGAATGTTCCATCTGTATTATTAAGAAATATATGGCAGTTCTCTTGAGTATGCTTATATTCGCAAGGGGTTCTGCCATTGTTTCTGATTCTCATTTCTCTGCTCTTATCAAGTATTTTGAACTTTGGAGACCTGTATAAATGATTAGGTAAAATGACTCATGTTTTGTGTCAAGGGCCCTTATGAACTGCTGGGTGAAGCTCCTTTTGAGAACCAAACCCATAAAACTGTCATCCTGCTTTCATGATATTGAAGGAGTGAGCTTCATACCTTGTTTATAGTAGTAGGTTGTTTTCGGTTCAGTGGTAATTATGAGTCTGTTTTTCTTCTTTGTCAGACCACTCTGGTGGCCTAAGTGGTTGAACATCTGCCTCGGATACAGGAGGTCGCAGGTTTGAACCCTGGTTGAGTCATTCCAAAGACTTATAAAAATGGTGTGCAGCTGCCTCACTTAGCACTCAGCCTTAAGAGGTTAGTTTTAGAACTGGTCGGCCTGGTGTCAGGATAATGTGACTGGGTGGGACGTGTCTGCGGCATGATGCCCCAGTGCTAGACATCACTATAAACTGCCAAACTGCAGACATCATAGCGATATGACTGAAAAATTGTTAAAGCTATGTTAAAAATCCAAATCACACACACACACATTCTCCTTTGTCAGCTGGATTTTCTGTATAAAAAAACCCCTCTTTTTTCTATAGCTCCTTATTGAGATCCTTAGTCTCAGTCATTGGGGATAATTAAGATAGACTTCTCTGTCCGGGTAACTGCATTATTTGGCTGCTTCAGAATGTCTTTTCCTACCTATTGACATTTGATTATCCACCATTTCCAGATGGAATGTCCACATTATCTATTGAGCTCAGTCCCTAGTTCATTCGTGAGAATTAATGCCCATAAAGTTGGGGCTATTGCTCTTCCTTGATGATAATTCAAGCTCATGAAGTTAGGGCTATTGATATTCCTTAATGAGAATTAAAGCCCATGAAGTTGGGGCTATTGCTACATCATAGGCCTATCTGAATCATTCATCATTGGATGATGTTATGAGATTTGCATTGTGGCAGTCATGTACTGTCTTCTTCTTCTTCTATCTTAGATCTCAGATGCACCAGAGTGAAGACATTTTTTTCCCCTCGGCCCAATAGTTATGGTAGAAAAGGTGGCCCAAACTGCGGCCATATTACATGTACAGTAACATATCATTCTTATACCAGTTTTCTTGGGCCATCAGCAAGGCATTAATGATAGATGTTGTATTACTGCTATTAAACTGTATATTTTTTTGGGGGGGATGATAAAACTAATTTTAAAAATGTAATGCCTACCTGTCACAACTACAAGATTCCCACTTCAAATCCCACTCTAATATCACACAAAGCAGGTTGTGTGTAGTAAAAGAGATGATTACTACTATTTTGCATATTTCATTTGTATTATTTATTGGCTTTTCCTCTTGATTGTATGCTATATACATTTGTATTTTGTAAACAACATATACATAGCTAATATTTCTCTGAGTATAGGTTAAATATTATCATTATCATTGGAGGTAAACATCATTATCTTAATCTGAGTATAGGATATTGGTATTCACCCATGGAGAAACCTGGTGTACCTGATGTGTGCCATGTTCTGTATTATAATTTTAGTAATAGATCTTATCTTGTTGACAACTTAAATGTTTTAGAAATGAACCTTTGACCCTCATCCTGGTTCTGTGATTGTGTCTTAACTTTCTTTATTAATGTTGTTTACTTGAGAAAATAATTATTATTGCCTTAATATCTTCAAGCAGGATTAATCTAATTGTTGTGTTTAGTTTTTCATTTTGGTGGAATTATTTATTCAAATTATTATTCACTGGAAATATAAAGTGCTCATTAATAATATTCTTGGACAGAAACATTAATTTGTAATTTAAGTGAATTCAGACAAGGACATTTTTGGACTATAATTTTGTGATACATCAAAAGACTATTAGTACAACATCACACTCCAGACCATTGGCACATTACAGATTTTAAGACTACAGGCACATCAACACATTCAGTATTGGAATAATTGGAATACCACAGGAATTCAGTTGGAATGTTATACATTTGGACTTGTAATAGAACTTTTTTGACTATTTGGGATTTAAATTGCAATACTGTTAACTTTTTTTAAATTTTCACTTTGTATTCTAAGGGAATGAATTTGTTGAATTTTATAAAACTTGTTTAAGACAATAGAGTTGTAACAACACACATGGGTATATGATGTGGAGTCAGACTGGGTCTGTTCTGGAATGTTCCATCTAATGTGAAGATGGAATATTTCATTTGGACGAGGATAATTCCATCATGGAACAGGTATTATGTTATTAAACTTAATGACTTTCCTTCCTTGAACGTTTTTGAGAACCCCACCCCATAACCATAACCATAAATATATTTTCTCCGCATGAATAGGCCCAGTCATTTAAACCACCAGCACTGGCCACTGCATATCATGCTACCCTTAAGGACTTGCTCCTGGGTCATAACTTGAAAGCAGTAAGGCAGTTGAAAATGTAAACTATGAGAAGGTATTAGTAGTAATTTTTTCACCGAAGTCTTAAGTGGCAAAAACAAGTAGAAGATGTATGTAGGTCACACATATCTAAAATTTCTTTGCTTTGTAGGATAAAAAAGTACCTGACAAAGGACTCCCAAATTCTTTACTTTATTGTTTTTATACTTCCAATGACTGACCATTGTTAACCTATATGGGGAAATTGTACTAGTTCCCAACTAGACAGAATTCACAAGCTTCAAAAATGTGCAGCTTGGGTGATTTTTTATGTCCCTATTGATGCATCATTGTCAGACATGTTCACTGAATTAAAGTGGTTAAAAATAGATGAGAAATTTTCTGAAAGTAGTTCTGGATTTTAAATTGATCAGAGATGTTCCAGAGTCCAGAGTACATGACTGAGTTATGGTACAAAACATCTGAGTTATGGTACTGAGTTATGGTACATGACTGAGTTATGGTACAAAACGTTTTCTCCCTATAATCTTGGATCAAATTTGAACAACAATTTAGAATTACCTAAACCTTGAACAATTCAAAGGAGTCTACAGTATTCCAGGGCAAAAATAATGAAACTCAGATCCTGCTGATATTCGATCTGCTGATTCAGTTAAATTTAAACAAATGTACATATTAAGAAAACTAGAAAATACAAGATAAAATTCTAGATTTATGACAGTGTTACTCTTCAGATTTATCACTTGTTTGTTTTACATCCTTTATATTAGCATATATATAAAACTATGTAAAAAAAAAAAGTCTTGTATGA
The DNA here is from genome assembly GCA_016617855.1 of Megalonaias nervosa. NCBI lineage: Eukaryota > Metazoa > Mollusca > Bivalvia > Unionida > Unionidae > Megalonaias > Megalonaias nervosa. Next base: position 47,107 of record JAECUM010093327.1, read on the forward strand.
ACATATCTCTTCTGTACCTAGCATTGTTTTATGAAAAACTATAATACTTGTATAAACTTTACTACATGCCACATTTTTGCAGAATACCCTAAAGGTATATCTAAGCAGAAGTGATCATTAACTTTTATTCTTACATGAAGATCTTCCTGAAGGTCATTTTTAGAACATAAGTATTGGAAAAATGGAAAAAATTTATATATGCAGTTAAATCATCGTACTTTCATAATGTATTTTAGTATGCTTTTTTTATATGTTTTCTTAAATAGTTATTTTCTTGAGAAGAAAACATTGGTATTAAGATACATGTATATTCAACTTTTTGTACAGGGTCCCAAGGGAGATTACTTGTATTTAAGTAACTGAGTTACCCTCTTCTTCTTCTTCTTCTTCTTCTTCTTATTATTATTATTAATCTGAACCAGTCCTATGTTTAGCTACTTGGAATGAAAAGGGGAAATTTGTTTTATAGTAATGACCAGCAACATCATAGGCTGATACCAAAATATTGCGAGACAGCTTTGAGTGAGCCATTTCTTGACAGCAGAAGAATAATGTTCTCAGGTTGAAAACTCACCTCTCCATAGAAGTGGGAGTAGGCAAGAACAAAGATGGTAGAACATGCTGAGTGTGATGTACCATGTTTATTATGTTTATTATTTTGAGAAGCACGGCCATAACATCTGAGAATGTCTGCTTGGCATTTGGGTGTGAATCTCGTTATAGATTGCCCAGAGATTGCCATATTATTCTGCATAACTCTTGGTTTATGGTTTTAATTTTGTTTGAAAAAATTTTCCCGCACTGTTGCCTTTAACCATATTAGTACTCAGTTGTAAACACAATTCTACTACTGTAAGTTGAGAAAAATTATGCCTTTATTAGTTTTAATCCGGTTTATTTTTCTTTAGTTCACACAGCCATATGGCCAAGTGTGTTTATAGTATCATTTGTGTGCAGTGTTTGTCATGCACAGATTTTTGACACTTATCCATTTTCTATTGCTATTTATAACTTCTGAAAAACCACTGCAGAATTTGACCAAGTTTGAAAGAAAGCTACCCAACATAAAACTCTTTAAAAATTATGCAGATGCATCATTAAATATGGCCATCATTATTAAAAATAGAATAACTTCTCGAAGGTGTTTTAAATTTGTTTAGACGATGCTAATCTGCTATCAGATATGGCTGCCATTCATAAAATGAGAAATTTTTAAATGACTTCTGTGAAATTCAACAAATAATTTTTTCCCTTGAATAAGAGTGAATATTTTCAAAGAACTTACTGTATTGTGAATTAAATCCCAAATAATCTGAAAAGTTCTATCACAAGTTCAAAATTAAAAGTTCCAAATGAATTCCTACTGTTCCAAATAAATTCCAATATTGAATGTGTTGATATGCCAGTAGTCTCAAATGTGCTTATGTGCCAACAGTCTTGATCTATCACAATTATATAATCCAAAATGCTCTTGAATGAATTGGCAATAATCCAAAAATAGCCATTTAGTCAAAAACTATTGAGCACTTTATAATTCTAGTGAATAATTTAAATAAATCCTCTCAAATATTAACTGAAACACAACTAAAATTGACTCCTCAAGAGAATGATGTTAAAATGGGAGTGAAGAATTTCTCTCTTACATAAAGACTTAAGATACAATAACAAAATAGGAATGAGTCATTTTCCCATCAAATTTATTTCCAGAATATTCTAAGTTGTAAACAAGGTCAGGTCTCTTAACAATTTTTTTTTAGTAAAGAACATGTAAAACACCAGGTATGCCAGGAATTCCTAAGGGGAACACCAACGTCCTAAATTCAAACTCAAGCAAACATGTTTACCTCCAGTAGTGATCTGAATATTTAATCTGTATTCATAGAGAAATATTAGCTATGTAATATGTTGTTTACAAAATAACAAGATTTGTCAGGTATGCCCTAAACTCAATTTCTGACCAAGGTCAATCACACGATATTGATATACATAACATATAATCATGGAGAAAAGCCCACACACAATAACAATTAAATGTACATAACAATGTTGGGCAGGGTTAGACGAATACAGATTTATTTGATGAGTGTTTGATAAATGGACATTATTTGTTGATCTCACATAAGTGGGTCTCTGTTTAACAGTTTGACAATATTACAGGAATAGTGATTTAATTGAATTCAGATGAGTGGGTCTTTGTTTATCAGTTTAACAATGTTAGAGGAATTGATTTATTTGATGATTTCAAATGAGTGGGTCTCTGTTGGAGGAGTACAGATGTATTTAATGATTTGAAATGAATGGGTCCATGTTGGACAATGTAAATGAATGGGTCCATGTTGGACAATGTAAATGAATGGATCCATGTTGGACAATGTTAGAGGAATAGAAATTTATTGATGATTTCAGTTGAGTGGGTCTCTGTTGGATAGCGTTAGAGGAGTACAGATTTATTTCATGATTTGAAACGAATGGGTCCATGTTGGACAGTGTTAGAGGAATAGAAATTTATTGATGATTTCAGATGAGTGCATCTCTGTTATCCTTTATAATCACGGAAACAGAACTGAGGAGTTCCATAAATGTTACTCAGATATAAAGCAAGACTCATTTGAGGAAAATTCAGGATTTTATGAATGTATTGTAATCCTTGATGTATCCTGTACAATCTGTAACAAAATCAATACCATCATTTGCTAGCCAAGGTTCCGATAAGTTAACCTATCAGCATCTTGGCAGATTGATCAGATATTTCAGTGCTTTATCATAGCAACATCTATTGGATTTCATGAATTGCCTCGCTAAGTATGTAATGCCAACAAACCAATAGCATGTATCAGTGGAGCATTTTACATCAGCCAAAAATGGTATAGGCAATTGACTTCATAAAGGTACTTAAGTTTGTAAATTTAACACTGAAAGTATAACTACATACCAGAGAAGCCACTGCAGGTGTATTTGAGGGAAAGGATTTATTGGAGCAAATATGGACTGGCAGTGGAAAATTGCTTATTTATGAGTTCATTCCAATTGTGTGCTCACCTTGTATTGATCTTGTAGGAACAGTGTTCAGATTTGAACAGTTTGATTTTGATTGGATGCGGTGGCTTGCCACTGCATCAAATGAAATTCACAGACCTGAAGCACTGAAATATCTAATCGCTCTGCCAAGGTGTAGGTAGGTGAACATATCGGTACCTTGGCTAGTGAAGATGTGTCATGAACAAAGCTATAACAAAAGACATTGAAAAATCTCAATTTGAGGGAAAGTGTGTTTGTGAGCTGCTTGGTGAAATTGGGCCAATGTACTTAAATTTCTTCATTAGTGTTTCTTTTGTTATATAATATACATATTAGAAAAATATAGAAAGTAGACATTGTGTTCTTAAATATCAGATGAAATGAGCAGTCATATGTTGGATCATTTATGTTTCAGAATCTGATGTAAATTGTCTTACTACAGTAGCGAGTCGACAGGATGGGAAAAGACAAGAAGGGCAAGAATCAGAATCTGTCTGGTGGTAAGCAGTAATTATCTGTCACTGTCTATTGGTAAGCAGTAATTATGTGAGTCTGGTAGTAAGCAGTAATTTTCATCTGTCACTGGTGGTAAGTAGTAATTATCTTCACTGTCTGGTGATAAGCAGTAATTTTTATATGTCACTGTCTGGTGATAAGCTGAAATCTTCATCTGTCACTTTCTGTGACTAAGAATATTAAATTTATGACAGTTCAGGTTTTCACAACTTACACAAACGCAGTGCCCTTTTAACAGGTCCGTGTTTAGTAAGACTAGTGATACGTACAGTAGCATAATGCTTGCATAGGTCAACAGTCTGCCAGGTCCGTGTTTAGTAAGACTAGTGATACGTACAGTAGCATAATGCTTGCATAGGTCAACAGTCTGCCAGGTCCATATTTAGTAAGACTAGTGATACGTACAGTAGCATAATGCTTGCATGGGTCAACAGTCTGCCAGGTCCATATTTAGTAAGACTAGTGATACGTACAGTAGCATAATGCTTGCATAGGTCAACAGTCTGCCAGGTCCCTGTTTAGTAAGACTAGTGATGTGTACAGTAGCATAATGCTTGCATATTTCAACAGTCTGCCAGGTCCCTGTTTAGTAAGACTAGTGATACGTACAGTAACATAATGCTTGCATAGGTCAACAGTCTGCCAGGTCTGTGTTTAGTAAGACTAGTGATATGTACAGTAACATAATGCTTGCATAAGTCAACAGTCTGCTAGTGATTAGTACTGTAGGCACCAATAAAAAGAGGTACAGCATTGCTCATGAGTGTTTGTTTCACCATTTGTCACAGTGGGGCAGTTAATTCCCTCCAAACTCATTTCCACAGTGGAGGGGTAATGCATACCAATCACCACTGCGGCTT